>JAODXP020008486.1:0-114621 GCA_027497455.2 Sardinella longiceps | reverse complement strand
AAAGTTGAGTCATCATAAAGAAGGAGTAAGGATGGTGATAATGGAATAACGACCCCAAGCATATCGCTTAAGGTGATAGAAATTTGTCTCCAGAAAGCATACACCTCAGGACAATCCCAATACATGTGCATAAATGAACCTACAGTATTAAGCGTACATAAGTCACAATTAGGTGATGTGGTGATTTTCATAGCATGACGCTTCCTAGGGGTGAGATACATTCTGTGTAGAAATTTGAAGTGTATCAGTTGATGGTCGGGGTTTTTGGAGGTGTCATTTAAATTCTCCCATATTGTGTCCCAGCAAATTTCTTCCTCACCCTCAAAGGGGAGGTCCCGTTCCCATACATTTTCAATTGGCAACGAAGTACGTGGATCAGAAATAAATTTATAAAGTTTAGAAACCATCCCCCGTGTTTGGCTTGGTGGGGCACAAAGTTTGTGGAGTGGATGGGTTAAAAGTGCTATGCCCCAAGGCACGCCATAAGCCTTCATAGCAGCCCTCAACTGCAAATAAAAGAAAAACGATGAACCAGGTAGACCATATTCAGCCTGCAGATCTCTAAAACCACGCAAACCATCGTCATCAAACAAGTCTGTGAAAATATTAACTCCCTTATTCCTCCACAGTGGGAAAGACACAGGTTTATTCCCAATAAGGAGAGAGAAATTATTAAATACAGGAGAATGCCTGTGCCATCTCAGATCTACATCAACATGTTTCAGTACAGTTTGGCATGTTCTAAGCAAATAGGAAATTATAGGGCCAAAATGTGTTTTAGCTTCTTTGGATGGTATGTTAGAATACACTAAGTCTTGCAGCCTGTAAGGCTGAGAAATATTCTCCTCAATTAATTTCCAGGAGACAGAGGCTTCCGGGTTGAACCATACCGACAGAGGTCGAAGCACAAAAGACCAAAAGTACATCTCAAAGTTTGGTAGAGCCAGTCCGCCTTGTACCTTATCACGCTGAAGGGTTTTAAGTTTCAAATGTGGTCTCTTACCATTCCATATGAATTTGGTTATAAGTGAGTGTATTTTTTTCCAATAAACCTGGTGGCGCCAGGGGAATCATTGATGAATAAAAATTTACTCGGGGAAGTATGTCCATTTTAACAATTGATAGGCCTATGCGGGCTTGAAGGGAATTCGGAAGTTTTGACCAGCGTTCTAGATCTTTCTCAATTTGGCTATGAATGTTTTGAAAATTGTATGATGCTATGTGTGAAATAGAAGAAAAAATATCAATCCCAAGATATCTGAACTGTCTCACCACTGGGATATTAGGGGGCAAAGGTGTAACTGGTAAAACTGAATTAAGGTGCATTAATGAAGACTTTGTCCAATTGATTTTGTATCCAGACAATGAACTGAACAAATCAAAGGTAGATAACAAATATGGCAGAGAGGAACCTACATCACCAACATAAAGCAGAACATCATCTGCGTACAATGATATACGGTGTTCAGTATTGCTAAAAGAGATAGTAGGTAGTATAAGTATATAGGGGTGTTGTCTAATCTTCTGGGCCAGCGGCTCTAGAGAGAGAGAAAAAAGTAAAGGGGAGAGGGGACAACCCTGACGAGTGCCTCTTAATATGGGAAACTGAGAGGAACAAACATTATTTGTATAGACTATTGCCAAAGGGTTTGCATATAGGGTCTTGATCATTCGGATAAAATGTGAACCTAATCCAAAATTGTCCAAAGTAGCCCAGAGATAGTCCCATTCCAGTCTGTCAAATGCTTTCTCAGCATCAAGCGACAAGACTGAGCATGAGGAATCAATCATATTTGCTGCATGAATAATATGCAGGAGACGACGCACATTGTCAGATGCTAATCTGCCCTTGATAAATCCAGTCTGATCATTGTGTATTAAACTAGTTAAATGTTTTTCAAGTCGTAAAGCAAGCACTTTGGCATACAGTTTTAAATCCCCATTCAAGAGAGATAGGGGTCTGTAGTTACCACAATGGGAAGGATCCTTATTTGGCTTAAGAAGTAATGTGATTATTGCCATATTGGCACTAGGACTAAAATTGCCTTTATCAATCGCCGTATTAATCATATCCAGCAGTGGTGGCCCAAGTATGTCCCAAAAGGAGAGATATAACTCAGGTGGGATACTGTCCCACCCCGGGGATTTACTTTTTTTCATAGTGACCAGAGCCTTCCTTAATTCTTCTAGTGAAATGGGAAGGCCAAGACTGTCTGAATCTTGACTAGTAAGAATGAGAAGCTCAAGTCCCTGGAAAAAAATTATTACAGGTGTCTGTATCCAGTGTGACTTCAGAGGAATAGAGAGTAGAATAGAAAGCTCTGAATTCAGAATTAATCTCACTAGGATCAGATAAAGTTCTAGTGGATGTTTGTATGGACATAATGTTGGAATATTTCTCGTTTTGTTTCAATTTTAAGGCTAATAAATGGCTCTAGAACCATGAAAATAATAATTTCTCCTAGTTCTGTGAATTAAGAATTCTGCCCTCTGTTTCAATAAAGAGTTCAGCTCAGTCCTTGTTGCAGATATTTTCCCTGATAAGGCGTCTGACTGCTTGTTGTGTCGTTCTGACTCAAGTTGGGCAAGAGTGTGCTCTAGCTCACTTATTTTCTTAAGTCTATTTTTCTTAAGATAAGATGAAAAGGAAATAGATGAATTTCTAATAGACCCTTTAATGGCATCCCATAAGATCCTAGGATCTTCCACAGAGCCTGTGTTAATATCTAAAAATGTTTTCAAAGCATTACTAAAGAAAGCACAAAACTCTTCATTTTGTAAAAGGGATATATTGAAGCGCCATCGTGATGCTGTAGGGGGAGTGTTCCTGAGCGTCAGATGAGCAGAAACAGCACTGTGATCAGACAATGGGGAAGGTATAATTACTACATTATGGACTTCAGAAAAAGAATTAGCAGATGCCAATATATAATCTATCCTTGAAAAAGTCTGGTGTCTGGCTGAATAGAAAGTGTACTGCTTAGAAGTGGGATTAATTATGCGGTAGAGGTCCACCAAATTAACAGCTGATAAAAGGTCCTGCATATCCTTCGATGCACGTAACTGTGGAAGTAGAATGTGTCCCAGATTTGTCCAGAGCCAAGTTAAGAGTGAAAAATCATGTAGTGCTAGAACTAAAGCTAGTTTAGAGAAAAAGCCTGATTCATAGAGACGGAGCGTAAATAGAAATAAAAGCAAATTTATGACCTGCAATGATGGTTTTAATGTAGGAAACTCTGCCATCCTCACTGCCATATTTTCCAAGAATACTCAGTGAGAGATTTCGTTTCAATACTATAAGTGAGCCTCTGGTTTTAGAATTTAAAGATGCTGAAGCAGCTGTGTAATAATACCTGTTCGCAAAGCGCTGAGTATCTATGGTTCTAAGGTGAGATTCTTGTATAAATGCAACATCAACTAATTGCCTACGTAAAAAGTCTAAGCAAGCAGCACGCTTTACCTGGCCATTCAACCCATTAACATTCCAACTTAATACATGGAGCTTAGCCATAATGCCCAATGCGTGTTACATTTTGTAAAATGAATAAATAAACAAAAAAAATAAAAGTATGACATAGTGCAGCTGTCTGAGCATAAATATCCAGAAGGTGAAAATAAATAACGGAGATCCAAATTTACCCACAAGTCGCCATAACCCCCAAGCTCTCCAAGCTCTACAACATCCCAAAGAAAAGTCCATTCTCAATGAGCATTGTGTACCCCAAAACATTGGACTCGTGATCCTTAAGAATAGCATACAAAACAAACAAACAAAATTCCCCACAGCCCCTCCCCCTAATAAAATAAACATATACTAATAATATCAAATATTGGTCAAAAGTTCGTAAAGAAACACAGTCCAACCTAAAATAGTCGTGTCATGCTATCAATATTCATCAATTCAAACGAAGTGATGACGAAGTCCACCGACAGATGAAAAGGGATATTCATAAAAACATATCGGTTCGAACATTAACTTAGAAGCACGACAGGAGTTGAGGCCATCACGTCAGTAGATCTGTCAACAAGATATGATAATGTCTCTTTGTTACCTTAGGAGTAAAAGTTTAGCCATCAATGGTCTCTGCAAACTCTTTGGCCTCTTGTGGAATGTCGAAAAAGTGGCTGGATCCTCCTCGCATTACTTTCAGTCGTGCAGGGTAGAGCAGAAAGGTACGAAAACCCATTTTCTGTAGGGCGTCCATCACATGAGAGAAGGCTAGTCTGCGTTTGGAAGTGCGTGTGCTGTAATCAGGGGAGAAACGGACAGCCGACCCATCCACCTCCACAGCTGTTTTCCGAGCAGCACCCAGGATCCTATCTCTGGCCGTGAACCGTAGCAACTTCAGCAGAAGAGTACGTGGAGCCGGCTTTCGATTAGCATCTTCTCTTGTCGGACCCACTCGGTGTGCACGCATAATTTCGACTGAACCCAGCTCCGGGAACCACTCCGGAAAGGCGTTGGACAAATACGTGAGAGGGTTAGCCGTATCAGCCTTTTCAGGAATCCCATGTATCCATAGATTATCTCTTCGCGACCTGTCCTCCAAATCAGACACCTTGTCCTCCAAAGACGCACATAGAACCGTTAGCTTGTCTACTGAGGTAGTAAGACGGCTGTCAGCCTCAGTCAATCGATTCTTGCAAGTTTCCATATGCTCCATACACTTTGATGTATCAGCACGAATGGCTAACATCTCACTCCGAAATTCTGAAAGTTGTTCAGCCACCAAAGCCTGTGTTTTAGCAGAAAGTTGAGCTACCACATCATCCACAAACTTTGGAATAGCTTCCTTAATTGCATCTGCTACTGCTAGCTTAACCAGCTTAGCAAGTTCTTCGTTGTCGACTAAAGGAACATTTGTCTGCTCTTGAGCTGGTTTGGCGGCATGCCTCTTCGACGACGTGGCCATCACTATATAACAAACAAGAACCTTGACCAAAAGTTCAAATGAACATAAAAATGTAGAAGTTTAAGGGGGGAACTATGGAGCTGTGTGAAAAAGCTACTTCATCCTTTGCGGCGGTCACGTGACTCTCCATGTTAAGGCAATAACAAAATTCGAACTAGAAAAGCGCTCAGATAGTGCTTTCACACCGACAGAGAACCGTGCCGGTGCTGGTTCCTGCACCTCATCTTGAACCGGCCGTCGTGTTCACACCAAATATCAGAGCGTTCGGAGCCAAGTAAAACTTGGTTTTTCAACGCGAACCGTGACGACATGAGTTAACGTCACTGGGTTAAGTTGGGGTCAAAGCGGAAAATAAACAAATCGGAAACGTGAGCCGGGGATAATGAGGGAAATCAAGTGAAAATGAGTTTGTGCAGTTATTGGCTGACGAGAGAAATATTTGCTTAAAGGGGTGGTAGAATTCAAAACCGCATTTACCTAGTCATTGTTGAATATAGGCGCCTTGACGCGTCTCTGGCATGTCACCGTAACCTCAGCTGTATCATCGCCCTCCCCTGTATGCAAATTTTCGAACTAGTTTTTGCTGTGGCAAAACGGGCCAATCTGAACAAGGCTGCGATAATACGTAACAGGAGCTCTGACCCTCTTGGATCCACCCACTGACCACCAACTAAATTTGCATAACCCAACCCCTTTCTGGGGGTAGGCATATAAATACGGCCAGAAGCGATAGCCAGCTAGCTTGAGAAAACGGCTAACGACTACGTTTGATAAGAGAAATATGGTTATAAGGATGTCTGAACACGCATGCAACGTTCTAGGATGTAATGGCAATGTGAGGACTTTGCACAGGTTTCCACAAGAAGAGAGTTGTCGGTGACAGTGGTTGATTTTCATCTATAAAAACAGTTCAATCCGAGGTTGGCTATTTACTCATTTCACTCCGAACTCCATTTCAAACCATGGACAGTATCATCAAGCCGGCTTTACACAACGACACTCAACAGATGAGCTGTACCGACGACTTTACCAACACAACCATCAACCGTAAGTAAATTAGTCTTCCTCTTATCTACTTATCTAAGCGAGTAGTTCGTGTCGTTAGCATGTTAGCTGTGTTTGTATATGCTAACGTTAGCTACCTGTATATGGCATGGTTTTAGATCATTTTTGTGTGTGAATACCTAGCGCAACGAATTGGTAGTTTACTGACATTTACCCTTCTGTGAACTGTTGATCTAAATGGGCACATATGTTTGCATAAACCTTATAACGTTGCAGAATGAGAACTTGCTCTGGCCCGGAGAGAATGTAACATTTGCTAACATCTACACGATTGGTATCGCGCTATTGTGTTGCTTGCTATAGCCTTTTTAATCGGATTGAATTGGTGTGTATGTGTGTGTTTTATATACATTTAGGAGTGCATCACAGCTACTGCCAGGCTCACTGGAAGCTTCCTGTCAAACAGACGCAGCTCTCCTCAAGAACACTGGCATCTCACCGTCGGAGTAAAGGTAAACTTCATCTTTGGCATTATAGGTTTGGACTCTGTCCCAAGTAGCCTTGCCGTGACTGCTGCTTGTGAAGTTACAAAAAAAATGCCTATTGGCTCGCAGGCTTGCTGCATAGCTGTAAATATTTTTTTGTTTTGGAAATGTGTGTGAAATGTAGGCTACTATGAGCCTAAACGTGTGACTGATGGTAAGATGGCTTCTCTTGGAAGATATTGCTTGACACAGGGTATTCAACACAGTCAACACTTTCAAAGAATATTATAATTATCTTTTAGGCATACAGGCAACAGTGACAAACCAGAGTGTAGATTTTGGCACCACAGTCTCTCTGCCTTTTACATCTACACCAGTGAAATCTCGCACACTATGATGTGTGGCACATGGCAAAAGGTGTTATAGTTTTTGCATGTAAAGATCTGGAATATGTTTACCATGTTTGTTACCTCCAATAACTATTGTCTTTTGCCATTATGTAGGGTTGACTAAGAAGCTGGATCAATTTTTGTAAAGAGACTGAAGTGGAATAGAAGCATCGTCAACCTTTACTGGTGTGCTGTTGGTTGTTCTTCTGGGGCTGAGAAGTTTGGGTATCAGAAGACCCCAACAAGTGGTTGAAACCAGGTCAGTATCCTAAACCACAATATTTACTGGATAAGCATGGTGTGAGTTGTACATATTGACTGTACTGCATATATGTAATAACAAATCCTCTTCTAATTCACTCCTCTTAGGGAATCCTGCAATGAACTGATTGGAGCGGGTCTTTATAACCAAGAAGCTTGCAGCGGACTCCTATCAGATGTGGAAAAACTAACTCCTCATTACCGGACGTCTGCCCTGTAGCAGTGTTATTTTGCGCTTTGCTCAGTTTTCCCCTTCATTGGAATGCTTTACTGGTATGTACATACCCTAACTACTTCCTGAACATGTTACTTTCCTCTGAAGAGATTTTTGTAACACTAATGGCATGACTAAGTTTGACCCAAAAATGTGCTTGTCATTTGCAGCATTATCACTGTGTGCCCATTGTTTGAAAGTCTTTCTCTTCTTTCTGAGATATCCCTACCCCCAGTTTTAGAGATAAGAAATTAGAACTTACACCTTGCTCTGTTAAGGATATGGTATTATTAACTAATTTGCATTAACTTCAAGGATTTCAGGACAATTTGTGGTCAGATACATTAAAATGCTGTGCAGTGAGTTGGGAGACTGGCTGGACTGTGTGTGTGTGTGTGTGTGTGTGTGTGTGTGTGTGTGTGTGTGTGTGTGTGTGTTAGTGCCAGGCAGGGAGTCAGACATCTTCTATGATGATATCCTATTAAAAAAAAACAGCATTCCCATGTCCAAGCAGAGCGTCTCCTTGATGATCCTCTGCAGGATCTCCGGGGGGAGGACAGGCCTGTCCATCGCTGCCACTTGTTCTGCGGGGCTGAGGAGAGGGAAAGAGAGAATACACCAAATAAAAAATTAATGCAAGGTTTGCTTTGAATGATTTACTGCTTTGGGCAATGGCTTAATATTTAGATATTAGTTGTTTTTGGTCCAAAGCCAACCACTTTGAGGTCAGTCAGATGAGTGGTTCAAGAGTTACACAGGGAGGCAACCATCTTCATGAGCAGCCAATATGAACAGAGAGAAAATTATGCAATATGTATGAGTAGTGAGAAAATTATGGATACAGTGTATAATGACATTTGTTGTTTTTGGTCCAAAGCCAACAACTTCGCACTGCTCTCACACATGCAATTAGCAAGACCTGTAGCAAATTGATGGTAAGTCAGATGAGTGGTTCAAGAGTTACACAGGGAGGCTACGCTGGATGCATGAAGTGAAAACCATTTCTGCCGTAACAATTAACTTCCACTGTGATCAATGGAACTGGTTACACCACTGCAGTGCAGTGAACATCCTAAAAACAAAATAGACCACTCTTTCATGTGCTCATGATATAAATTGACTTAATGTTAATGTAAAGCATCCTGTGTAGCCCGTGGGTTATGCATGGAATAGACAAACAGGGTAACAGACAGGCCTTCCATGCATTAATAGATAGATGTTGGCAAATGGCAAAGTACATTCTTTTATACCTTTCTCTGCTCAATGCTTCAAGGGTGGGACCAACATGCGTTAATGGCGAGGGCAAGAAAGGTGTTCCAGCTTGTTCTGTTGGGGTACAGAGAGAGAGAGAGAGAGAGGGTGAGGTTTAACTACCGGGGGGGGGGGGGGGGGTAGTGGGAAAGGTATTGGGACCATCCAATATGTATGAGTAGTGAGGAAATTATGAATACAGTATATAATACTTCAGTAGGGATCCCTGCAGCAGCTGTTGGCACCACCACCTCCAAATAGACAGCATATCAACCTGTACAGTAAAAAGATGAACTATGCATATGAATATTGCATATTCAATTTCTACGCCGAGAGGAGCTAGAGCGAGGCGAAGCGGTTGTCAATCGACCTAAAAACTGTTGTACAATCACCACAATGACTCTTAAGCTGCTAAATAAAGGTAAATTGAACTAAAAATGTTAGTATAGTAGCGTAGCATAGTTCCCTTTTAAAGGTCTCCATAGCTTTTTACAAGGTTATAGTACTGGCAATGTACAGAGATGTAGTCCTTTCCTTCAATAGCTAAGTGTATATGGTGAATGTTAACTGTAGGCTCCAAATAGGATGGCTGGAATATTAAAAAAACATATATTCCACTACATATTCTTTTAAGATTCAGAAAACTCACCTCCCCAAAATCACACGTCTTTTCCAGTGTGGCGTACATTGCATACTGAAAAAAACAAACAAACAAAAAACATCAGGACCTGTTAGTTGGTCTGCAAACGCAATATCAGTAATCATATTGTAGGCTCTCTCACCATCAACATATATACCCCACAGCTGTTGCTTTGGTACTGGCAAGATGCACCCTGTAACGTTAATTGAGAAAAAAGAACGCAATTTCTTAACAATGATTATCATTAAATGATGGCTGTATACAGATCTCCACCCTCAATAGCTTTGATTATGTCATCAAATCACAGTTAACAATCAAGACTGTAGCAGTGTAAGCAACTTGACTAAATGCAAAGATTTGCAGGCACACATTTTACCTCATCAGCTAAACAATTCATAACGTTAGCATACTTTCACAGTTCAGGTTTAATATCTGTGCACAGGTCCATGGCGCCGTTGTGCTTACCACGTTAACCTTGCTTCTCAATCGTATCGTATTTCATGATGGCTGTATACAGATCTCCACCCTCAATAGCTTTGATTATGTCATCAAATCACAGTTAACAATCAAGACTGTAGCAGTGTAAGCAACTTGACTAAATGCAAAGATTTGCAGGCACACATTTTACCTCATCAGCCAAACAATTCATAACGTTAGCATACTTTCACAGTTCAGGTTTAATATCTGTGCACAGGTCCATGGCGCCGTTGTGCTTAACCACGTTAACCTTGCTTCTCAATCGTATCGTATTTCAAATAACAGTTTTGTTTAGCACTTATATTATGGGGTACTTTCTTTTAGGTAGCGTTAGCTGCTAAGTGTACACCACATACAGTAGGACGAGAGAAGAGAACACGACCCTAACGTTAGCTGCTAACGTTAACGTTATATCTGTCTGTCGAATTCGAATGCAATTAAGATTACAACCTTAATGTCAGTAACCTGACTCCCGCGCAGATGAATGAATACACGAGTGTCTGCGAAAGCTAGGCTACAATGTCAGTGCATGTTGTCGAAATAAACAATATAGCCAACTTACCAACATAATCTTCATGTCACCATTGCTGACCACGAGTTAGAGCGGTGTGCGCCATAGCTTTCAGAAATGGATTTGAGAATGACATCATACCCAGTGTCCCTTGCGAAATTCTTCACGATTGGCCAATCTGCAAATTCTTGGAACGCCCATGGGCGTTCTGGCATTAAGGCGGAACCGTCAATACTGCAGCTGGACCCTTCTTGGTTATCTTGCCGCAATGCACTACAATGAGAATGCAGATCAACAGCAAAAGACCTCAAAGGGGAAGCTGGTGTATAGCCTTGTGTTCCCAAAGGCCAAGAGGGGAGGACACACCGTGAAACAAGTGAAGACCGAGCCAACAATTTGTAAGTGTAATAGATTGTGGAACAATTGTTTATTTTTATTTTTTATAAAAGTGCAAAGAAAAAAAATAAGCAAATATGTAATAATGTTCTGTTTTTGCACTCCACAGGCTACGTCTTCATTCATCTGGTCTTCAATCAAGTTCTCCTTGATCCCCAGCCTTTTGTTGATGTGTTGAAGCAGATTCCTGTACCTCAGCCCAGTATGGAAGACCTGACTTGGATGAAGTTGTAGCTGCACACGTGTCCGCTTCATTCAAGGGAAGGTCTGAAGCCGGTGTACTGCCCTGAAGCTTCAGGAAACTCCCTCCGTATGCGTAGCACGACACAGGAGGGCATCACCACTTCTGCCGAGAAAGTCCTAGCACCAATTCACGAACCATCTGTAGGCCAAGTGTCTGTAGATTGTCTGTAGAAATGACACGTTGCAACATGGGGGTGGGGATGGATTAGCGGGATTAGTTTTTCATTTCTGTTGATGAAACGATTTTTTTTCTGAGCACAATTGTGTGTATATTTGTACAAATAAAGTTTATTTGCTCTGAGACATTGTGTACAATTTCTATTGCCATTCTATCTTACTAATAACAAACTTGTCTAAAATATCATGTACATAACTTTCCATTCCTCCAATTGTGTCATGGGGCTACGGTCCACTTTGCAGATATCCATTGCATTTTGTAAGCCACAGCCACACCATAGGTACTTAGCAAAGTAAGTTGGTAAACTGGTAAGGAAATGATTCCCAGTCCTGCATAGAGTAATCTGCTCTGAGTTTGTGTTACACCGTGGTAACTACTTAGGACAGAGCGTTAGCACTGTAAACAATGATATTGCTAACTTGTGATGGCTATAGTCTTGGAAACCAACATACCGCTCGCATAATTGGTTATACAAAAATACTTGTATGATATGTGTCGGCAGCTGTAAACTGGCATGTTGGCAGCTGTAAATTGGCCTATGTGTGCATAACAAATATAAAGAATAGTTGCTAGGAGCATAAGCTATGCTGGTTTCCAGATGGGGAAAGCTATGCTAGCGTTATTAGGCTACTAACTGAACTAGAAAATCTTCGTGACACTTACCACTCAAACCTCAATCTCGCTGGCGAACTGGTTCCTCTTCAACATCTGAAGTTTCTGGTTTCGATTCAGGTTCAAACATGTAAGGTTGTGCGAATCGTCTCAGATCCTTTCTTGTCGATATCGAAAGTTATCGCTGCTGTTTCACGGAGTTTTCAGCTGTGTCCAGCTCTCAGCGTCATGGGGGGAGCTGGCCAATCAGCGAGCAGCTATTTGCATATTCATGAATTCGCCGAGTGGGCGGGGAAAACAAGTCATTTCAGTGCAGCCCTAATGCATAGGGTTCTTGTAATTCACTTTACATGGCTTCTAGGTCATTTTCAGCCCCGAAAAAATTATGTGGTATAAAATGGGTCAAGGAACAGTTTCCAAAAGTCAGAAAAACGTGTTCTAGGCCCCCTTTAAAGCCCCCACATGCAACTTTTAGGGAAAATTTCGACGTTTCCTATTCATTACACCTTTATGTAAATTGCCTAGAACTCACTAGAATTGATAAATGACATGTTCCGGAGTAAAATGAGCCCCTTCACGAGATTGTCCGACCCTCCTAGAGGCAGATACCGCCTATGTGTAACCAAGTGAAGTGGTAAGGGTCTTGGCAGTTTAGGTTTGCGACTACGCCACCTGGGGCCTTTCACCCCAAGATATGCTTTACACTGGGTTTTATATAGAACACCTAACTTTGCACAAGTGGGTTCTCCACACACAGGTAAGTTAGTAAAAGGACAGAGGCGTGTTATTCCAAAACAAATAAATATTTATTAATAAATTAATCAAAACAAGAGAAATTGTATTGACTTGGTAGAACCGGGATAATGGAGGCAATACGGGGGAATAGTGGCTGCCACCACAGATACAGGAAGTTAACCAATTGTACAGAATAGTAAAACAACAATATTGGGATTACCTGCACACACACGCACACATCCGGTGCTCATGGTTCAGGTGCCTGTTCACACACACAAACACGTATACGCAAACATACACTAATGGGCATAAACACTACAAAAGGTGATCACTGCAAATGGTGGGGTGCATGTTACCACTACAAACTAGGTGTGAGGTGCGCAAAGACTCGGTTCCAGTGACACACCCCGCGGACAGCCGTGATACTCTGTCTAGCCAGGAGAGAGAGAGAGAGAACAGGTTAAGGCCTTAGGCAATGCTACCATTAAGGATTACAGCCAGATACAATTACTCTAGGCAGCCACTATACCCTCCCAAGAAGCCTTGCAGTAAAACTGTAGCGTTAGATGACACAGAAACCAAAGGACAAAACAAAACAAAATAAACAAACAAATATAAAGCAAAATAAAGAAGGCAAAGGTTAACATAAAATTAACGGGAGGCAAAGCAGCAGTGGCAAGTTCTGCAAGAACAAGCCACCATTATAAACATACAGTCAATCCAAAAGCAAGAGGGATAAAGACTACATTTACAATTGACCATTTTCTCTAACGTTAGGTTTACCTGCGTCTCTGACAGTAACCCATATGGACGAAACCGTGGCGCCGCAATCTCAGTCGCCACGGGAACAGCTTTACATGCGAGACAAGTTTTACACATGTCACTAATTAAAACATTAACACGCTCGGGCGCTACTTACGCGAAAGCCCAGGACTGTACACTAACATCATAATACATACACAATAACACAAGGATCATGAGTTTACCTTCAGCAGGGCAGTAGGCTAGCAAACGTCCTACCCAGAGCCTGCTACGCTCGTGAAGAGCCTGTTGGAAATGGTAAACTGTTAGTTCGGCTATACTTACTCCACTACACAGTAGCGATAACAATAACACAACATACCTTCCTGGGCACAGTGTCAGGCACACAGTTGCAGTCAGTGGTATTCCAATGCGTGCTGCCCGGGCGTAGCTTTTTATACACACTTGCATTAAGATAAATGAATGAACCAGCCCCTCCAGCGTTAGCTGAGGGGCGTGGCAAAGCTGACTAAAGCTATGGTGGCTTCTAGCAGACAAAAATCTAAAACATGGTGTGACCTCTAGCTAGTGTAATGCATAACCCCTAATTTGTCAAAAACAGGGAGTAAGGCACACAGGGAACCAATAGTGCGGATATAGTACAAATATTTATTTTCTTTCTATATGACTTAAAAGGAGCCAATCCCTACAACGAGATGGCTGAATATTCACAGTTTTAATAATTTAATAGTAAAAGACATTTATAGTAGAAATGAGTTACAGTACAGACCATATGAAAAAGATGTGCAAATATGCAATAGTAACAGGGCACCCACAATTTGGCTTAATGTACACACAAAGGCTGTAAGCCACTAGCCAGGCCACCAGGGAAGCTGCCTCACTGAGACCAAAAACAAATCAAAGCAAATAAAAGAATGTGAAACAAAAGCACACCCACACACACACGCACACGTTTAGGAGGCAATTGATTCAATAGGTGTGTAGAATATCACACTAAACAATAAACACTGCAAACAAGAGTGAGGAAGCTCCCTAGTGACTGGTATGTTGTTCACAGGGCCTTAATATAATGTATAGCTCAAGAGAGGGGCCTATTGACCTAGCGTATAGGGGCTTGCCCAGACTAATACACAAAGATTATAATGACCTATAGCGCTGCAGCGCGAGCCCAGGCTCGCCTGACCAAATAGAAGTAACGTTCAGACTTTTCGAGTGCGATGTAGCTCAAATGGACAGATATGTGGGCTATTATGCGCACCAGGCGGACACTCAGTAAAGCATAAACATAAAAGAAAAGAAAACGAAAATGAAACAAACACAGCCAAGCAAAACAGTGACTAATGACGCTACTGGCACCGTGATTCCTGAAACAAACAGCCATAGTGAGTAAACAGTAGCCACGCGCTATGAACGCGCCATAGTATAAACAAAGATCATGGAATACTGAGCAAGATAAGGCATCATAATACATTTCAATGGGAGCAAACTGGAATACTTCCTGTCTGCATAAATGCATTACATCACAATAAGAAAGATTCTTTAAGTCTGCATAAATCATTACATCACAATAAGAAAACATTCTTTAAGTCTGCATAAAGGGGGATTTTTCCCCCTCCCCCTTGCAAAAATAGAACCAGGAACTGAACCAGCGTTGACACCTCTCGCTCCGCTTGAATCCTCTCTGGTATAAACTTTCAGGAGTTTGTACCTGTTCCGCAGCGTAAACGCTACGCAGTGCAGCTAGGGATTCCCAAGACACAGCTACCGTTCCCCCAGCAATACAACGTGTATCTGTGGCAATGAGTAGTGCAGGGGATTATAACAAGCTCAGGCATAATAATAAGGTTGTATAAAAACAAGTCATTATGTTCGTACCTGGCAATGGCACTGAAAGCAAACAATAGCAACCAGCCCCCGTCTGGATCCTCCCAGTCTCACGCTACATCTGAAACAGTTACCCAATTAAGACAGGTGTTCGCCACCCCCATAAGAAACAGCATTATCCCCCAAACCATTACATACCTGCGTACAGGTTTCCACCAGGTAAACGGCTCGCTTTACTGTTGACACGGGCTTAACTTGAGAGAACTATAATAAAGTTTGTCAGTAAATACGATGTGTGATGTGTGTAATGCAGCGAGTACTCCAACACCGGTGTTGCCCCTTTGTTGCTGGCGAACACTAACGAGACCAAACGATACTTGGGTGTACGGCACGAGACTTTATGCCGTGACTCCCGGTTATTGTCAAAGTAAAAGCCCCCACCTTTACCATCCTAAACAGCTGCCGGCTACAATGGTAACAGCCACCTGTTACATTCGCAAGATCAGGGAGCGCGTCCCGCTATCGTAAGTTTTGGTTAGCAAGCAAGCTAGGTCACATGACTTAGCCGGAGCTTACTGTTTGAATTACAACGCGATTTGTGACTTCTCAGCGCATTCAACTGTCAATACATTTTGTTAGCGGCGTTCACCATTGACTACGCAATTCTAAATGGATTACGCAATTCTAAATTATTGGCAGAAACGCTTAATAACTGCTTTGTTTGGTTCTTAGCTTACTGGATGACGCCACCGGATCCTGCATAGGTTCTCTTTAATATTTGGAGGTTCACACATTTCCATCAGATGTTAGATGGCAGCAATAGTAAAAGTAATATGCTAAACTGTTTGCATTTGTGGCGAAGCAACGCCCTTTGAGGATAATGCGTCATGGGCTCGCATAAATTGGTATGAACACCGGTGGTTCTCGGGCCGGCACTTTGGTTCCCACTGTAACTGGTGCGAGAACCGGCTCCAGCACCGGGCTTGCCGGTCTGAAAACAGCTAGAGAGCACAGACCTCCGCCAAGGCAATGTGGTCACAGACACAATTACATTCACCGATCGCCACCAAAATTTAATCAGCTCTTGCTTGTCCCAATATTGTCCGAAAATTTCATCCAAATCCGTTTCAGACAAACCAACGTGACCGAAAACATAACCTCCTTGGTGGAGGTAATAATAATGAGTTCTTATTATGATGAGATTTGATGGTATGACTTAATTACTTTATCTCCCTTTAGAACGCCATTCTCTTCTCTGATTGGCTGCTAGGTGGCCATTATTTCCAGATAACTGGCTACTTTGGAAGTAGTTCCAAAAATAACTCATCTAATAACTGATTACCGTTCCATATGAATGCCTTTCAGAATGGTAACTATATCAACAATAAGCAGCCTTGTAGATCTACTTTCAACTGAAAGTAGTACCCAAACCGAACAGGTTAGCTTCTTTTAAATTTGAGTTGCATATTTCTTTTTACGTTTTATACGGTTCTTCAAATATACGAGAGATAGATAGATACGGTAGATAAGCGGGATAATGACCTCCGAGGTGTCCAGTTATTCATTTATAACCGCCAAGCCAATTATAAATAGTAATATCCTGTGTTCATTTCTAGTAATTATCTATGCACAGTACTTTTAAAGAAATTAAATCGGTACTGTGAAATACATTATTGCCTGTTTCAATATAATTACAGTCTAATATACCCCCAAAATGAAAATGCAGTGGATCAAAAGTGGATCAGTTTTTTGTGATGGAAATATGACAAGACCATACCAAACCAGACACAAATCATGAAAATCCAACTGAATTTTGCCGATTTATTCAGCAGAAATTAACTGTAGGTCATAAAATGGCATAGGGTGGCGAGTTGCTTGTTAGACCATATTTTGATCATTACTGCTCCCTGCTCATTTCAAAACATCAACCTCCACGATAACATGTAGAAGTACCAACAGTGCACTAATTACTCAACAAAACAAAGTTGCAAAACATTTTGCAGAGCACTCCCGTTATCAGGTGTCAATGATTAAATTTCACCAGACATGTGGTTTGAGGCAAGGCATTCCTTAGCAGTGTTGGGACAACTTTTTTTCAGTAATGAGTAATCAAATAAATTACTGATTCCATCATCATGATGCCGTTTCCTACTGTCCATATAAAGCAGATCGCACTTTCTTTGCATATTCAGGCCAGTGCATGCGCGAGCGCTATACGAGAGCTCTTTCTTATAGCCTGTACTGCTGAGTCCTCGTCACACAGAAAGGTCTATCGGGCGCATCAATCGAAACAACAATATCAAAGGTTTGCAACGCTGATACTCATATTTCGGTGAGTTAAATAGTTCGGTGACATTACATCAAAATAATATGATACAGCTCCTCCTCCGTCACTAGAGGGGTCAAGTCTGACAAATTCAAACAATATGCCAAATTAGAACAGAGTGAGATCCAACTTATTCCAAACCAAAATTCTCCAAGCTCCCCCAAGTGTTCACCGGCCATTTGTGACTTTGCTAACCTATATGTCAAACTTGTCCCTCCTGTATCAGCACCATGGCCATCTCAGACAAAGTGCACTGGAAGTTTGAGACTATTTCACATCCATTCATCTCTGTTTAATAAACAATGCACATAATAGCCTGGTATATAATTCAGTTAATTACTAACCCAGAGCACACAATTTACAGAAATATGAAAAGATTAATAGCATGCTGCAGAATGGTGAGGTATCTGCAAAAAAATATGCCAACCTATATTTTCTTGATATTAAAGCTGGTGTATGACATAAACTGACATATTGTAAATGATTAAAAATACAGTTGATTTGATGTTCAATGATAAGGGGAGAGGGCAAATTCTTGACATAGCCTAGCCCTATGCTATCTACAGTATAAGCCTATTTGAATGCATTTTAAATGTCATGCAGTAATTGATAAAAATTACTTTCCCTAGTAATTAATTACTTTTACAATTGAGTAACAGAGTTACTAATTTAGTTACTTTTTTGGAGAACTAGTAATTGTAATTAATTACTTTTCTAATAGTAAAGATCCTTCTATTATACTGCTATTGATGATGCATCATGATAATTGTGGCAGTGAATATTAAGGTTGTTTAGAGTATCAAGACTGCAATGTATGTAGGCCTACTTTATGGGTGTATTCTACTTTTTATTTTGTGTTACCTTTAGTTTTAGATGTAACACAACATGCAGTGTGCCAACAGTAAATCCCAACTGTAAAAATAAATGTCCACATACGACAGCAACTTGCAGCCTTCATAACATACATGTAAAAATAAATACTGACCTATACACTGTATACTATACAGTTTAAAGGATAGGTTCGGTTTTTAACACATTTAGTCCCTATAAACTTCCGCTGTACGTTTGAACGTGAAGAGTTGCACAGCTTGTGAAAAGTCTACAGCTAAGCGTACAGCGGAAGTTTATAGGCGGCTGTGAGATATCGGAGAAAATAGTTCCAGGATTTTCAAAATGCTAAATAAAACACGACAGGAATGGTTTTTCACGACGAGAATTATTTTGCATGCCCATGTAACAGCGGTTCCGTATCATAAGTCCGACATCCCATTAGTCCGACATCCCATTAGTCCGAAAATGAGCCATTGAGGAGAGATCCCATTAGTCAGACATACCATTAGTCCGAAAAAAGAAGCCCATTGTTCCGACATCCCATTAGTCCGAAAATACACATGTAGAGATGCATGAATGGCTTGTAAGGGGGCTAGTAATTAATGACCAAAATATTGACGCTACTTGTCAGTGTTGAGCTGTTCTCGCTCCTCTGTGTGTGAGTGAATGCGTGTGGGCATATTGTGTGTGTCTCCTCCTCATTTTGAATGCTAATTTGTGATGGGTTTTGTAGTAGGAACGTTTTTAGACTGAAGCAGTTTGATGTTCATTTGCACACACACAAAAAAAACACATCCACGGCTGATAGATAATTGTCACAATTTAGGGAATGCGAACCTTGGTTGCCCGTGCAACTGCCACGCACGCATCCCCTACCCCACTCTCTGCTAATGCTTTTATTTAATTAACCATTGAATAAATCCAGACTGCGGTCTATTTCCTAAAAACTCCGTCTGTCATTGTTTTTGTTAGACTGACGTGACACTCTGTGTGAATTCCGTTATGTTTCAAAACTCATAATTGGTAATTAAACAAAATCGATCACACAGAGTTTATCCTGGAAGAAACGGGTCCTATGTTCCCCGCCTTGTATATGACCACGGAAATTGCATGGGATATGCTTGCGAGTGCACATTTCGTAGGTAGCCTATACAACCTGCGGAGTTTCGCACCATCTCTCTGTTGCCTGCATTATGCAGAAAGCAGATTTGGATAGCCTGCTTGAGATTGGACAGTTGAATGAATAGGCTATTATATTTTATTTATTTGTTCTGTAATGTTCTAACCAACCATACTATAGTGGTCCGCAAGTAAGATATAGTGGTAAAGTTTATGTCCAATTACGCACAACTCCAAGGCCAATCTGGAGACGTCTTTTGCTCAAAATCTCTCATACTTCACTTGTCCTTTTCGTTTGGTAGCCAATCTATAGCCTAGGCTACCGCGATCAGACATGATATCCATATACTTTGATTTTGGAGAAATTAGTGCATTCAACTTTTGGGACATGGTTGTTTGTTTTTGTGCTGATTTAGGCTACTCTTAAAAGCGGCTGCTTTCTGCAGCGGCCACCCGACGTTTCCTTATCCTTACAACTTCTCAAAGTTTAGGCTACTTGTTGTTTCCAGTAGATTTTTTCGTTAAGATATTAACCTTGTTTGATTTATAATGTGGTGAAACTTAGGAATTAGTGCCGAATAGACCGCTGGTATTTTGTAATTGTGTTATTCACTGCTTAAACCAGCGCACTTCTGCAGCAGCCTTTTTTTTCCCCAGCAGTGAAGACATTAAGGACTGTCAACATGGTCGTAGCTACAATAGAGGACACCTAATTTTTCGAGCCGAAAATAAGTTAAACATTCTTAATTAATCCCTTTGCGCGCGTTAGTGCCGCAAAACATATCTCCGGTTTTGCTTCATTGTCTTTCGGAAGCTTTATATGGGCATGATACCTCTTACAATCGAGGTAGCCTATTTGGTAAATCTGATCTAATTAAAACTAAACAATCAGATCTACCCATTGGTATCATTGGTAACGTACTTGCTAGAGATTGAGAGGGTTTAATTTCAGTGTAAATATCGCCTATATTTAGGCAAGGTATGTCTTTATAGTGTTAAAGGCTGAACTTGCTAGATCATCACACATTATAATATAGACCTATAATTTGCAGAGAATTGAAACCTGTGAAATGAACACAATTTTCAAAACTGTAATCTGTGGTGGGAGCACATTATTGTAGACTAAATCATTGGAGCATTTAAATCATTCACTGAAGTAAATGATATTTTTTCCAAACACAATCAGTGGCAGGTTACACTGTTGTCACAAAATCATAAATAGCCTAAAGAATTCTGTGCTAAAAAGATACAGCTGAATATTCAGCATTGCTCAGTTATGTAGCCTATTAGGAAGGAAGGAGGAGCTGTGTCTCATTGACTTTCAGTGGGTATAACTTCTGTGTTTCCATCAGAAAAAAGTCTTTCATGATGTGCTCCCACCATTGTGTAGCATGATGGGCCTCAGGGAATTAACCAAAATAATTATTTTAGATTTTATACATGTAATTGCACGACTACGCCACTGGGGGTTTTCACCCCAGACTAAACCTTGACTTTAAAAGTAAGGCACACAGGTTCGGACAGACTGGGACAGAGGCGTGGACTAAACAAATACAAATATTTTCTTTATTTATACAAACATTCAATGATAAAAGTTGGCAGAACCGGACTAGCAGGGCAAGTTACCAGTGGAAACTAATGTGTTGGTTCACACCACTCGTGCTGAAACAATGGCCTATGGTACTGCACACACACACTCACACATCCTCATAGGCATACCACACTAAGCAAGTGATTCAATCAGTATAGCTACCGCTAAACACAGGTGAGTCAATTCACTGCAATTCAAGTTAAAACGAGTCCTACTGGCATCTGCCCTGCGAGCTACGGGACTGGTGGTCGAATAAAAGAAAGCAAGACACAAATAAACAGAAAGGCAAACTAAATTCAGTAGGGACAAAACAGCGATGGGCAATCTGCCCCGGTGCAAACATACAGTGCCCAGAACCCTCGATGGCACCTCTCGTACAAGCAGACAGAAGGTGCAGTTTACAAATAGAGACCTTCAGGGCACCAGGTACCTCAAACCTCTACAAATGTAGATCAGAACCGATCCGGGCGTCAGTCGCAGATCATACAAGCACCGGGCAGAATAGCAACAAATATTACCTCCGGGAGGGCTCCAGCGAGCCTACCCGACGCTGACTGCTTTTATAAAATAACCGCCTAGCCATCGCTAAATGGTTAGCCACTCATGGCTATCTGAGCCAGTGACATCATGACACTATGGGAGCTGGTAAGGGACAACATTCGCTTCAAGGCTGACAGGTCTACCTTGCATTTTTAAGAATTAAAAATTTCAGTAGATCTCTTATGTTGAAAAATTTTCGGCGCGCTGTGCGCGCATTTAGGACCTCGTACTTTCAAAATGCTGTATACGGCCATGACTGTCAGTGCTTTACTTAATCCCTGTGTGTGTGCTTTTGCTGTGTGTCAGACTCTTCAGTCAAGTTGACTGCAAACATACAATTGTCATTAGGCTGATTGCCACTGTCTTCTCAAGCAGCTACTGTTACATACAAGACTTAAGTATCTCAATTAAATCATTTAAATCAATTAAACGTGACTATATCGCACTGGGCTCCGCACTGCGCCTCTGTTCAAAGAACTTCAATTCGCGACACCCCCTCTCCTTCCCTCATCACAAAGTGTGGGCACGGAGCAGCAACAACCTGCGCCTTGCCGTGCGGCTGCATGGAAGCAACTGGGAACATAGGACCTGGGGAACATAGGGATGACCCCGTACTCAGTGCTGTGGCAAGGAGTGTTTGGATATGTTTACTGAGTTTGAAACTAAAAACAATGTAGACTACTGAGAAAACGTATTTTCACGAGAAAACGTATTTTCCATCGCGGACTGTTGGGTGGACTCATTCACCAGATTTGGTGAGATGTATTGTTTTTCTGTGTTTTCATATTTCTTGACCTAGCAGAGAGACAGCAATCCCATTTTTCCTTTTTTTCTGTGGATTATATTTTTAGTTTGCTATATTGCAGGCAAAGTTTTGTCGGCAGCGGCCCTGTCGCTTTCCTGGATTGGATTATTGACTCTTGTGCGTGGTCCTGGCAAAATACAGGACATCTTTCGTTTAGTTTGGACTTTTAGGTTTATTTTCAGGACTGAATGAAAGGGGGAATTGCAATGCCTGGGATTGTTTGGGACATTTAATTGTGTGTGAATAGCGCCGCTGTGCGCGATGGGTTATTGTTTCATGTGTATCCTCCTTTACTGTTAAACCGAAGAAAGGGACATCGTTTCATAGCCTGTAATTAAGAGACGCACTCAGATTTGTAGCCTACCTTGTACTTTATTCTCAGAATTATCTGTTTATTGCATTCATATTTAGTCATTCAAAAGAACCCCTTGATTGTTACAACAGGCCAGCACATTTCCACCTGTCTTTAGACACACGATGCTACAAAAAGACGTCTCCTTTGTTCCACGAATTTTGCATCTTTCATTACAAGTCATCCATCCATCTCTACTGTGTATGGTCGGACTAATGGGACTTCGGACCAATGGGTCTGTTTTTTTCGGACTAATGGTATGTCTGACTAATGGTATCTCTATTCAATGGTTCATTTTCGGACTAATGAGATGTCGGACTAATGGTATCTCGGACCAATGGTCCGTCCCCTGTAACAGCACTGATGACTCGGTGAGTAGCATATTTGAAAATAACAATGTTTTAGGTGGTTTTAGGGAACATTGTCAGACATGCACAAAGCTAGCCTGTCTGAAGCAGGAAAGGGGGGTTCTGAAATAGCCGTATACTCGAGACAGGACCAATCATTCAAATTTTGGTGTCAATCGTTCTATTGCACCCTAGACACTCTAGAAAAGGGGCTAAATGTGTTAAAAACCGAACCTCCCCTTTAATATGTACTTCTAACGTAGGCTAGGTTGAGCACAAAATTAAGCTCTGTACTTCTCTGAGATGCACTTCATTCATATCTGCCATAACTGCCCATTTTGATTTCTGAAAGTTGCCAACCCTAACCTACCAGTAGGCTAAGTTTAACATACTATATACTTAATTTTTTAACTGAACGTTAATTTTGAGGGCATATAATAACGGATAAGGTTTTAGCAAAGCCATTTTGTGAGGTGGCAATGGGGCTGGTGTTTACTCCTCCAGTTTTGGAGAGGGGGCATTTAGGGACTAGCCCCTGCCCCTTTGCCCTTTGATGTCAAAAGTGCCCTTCTGATAGGGCCTGTCTGTCTTTGGCATTTTAAGATTTGTGACAGTAAGACTTGTTCAGACTTGAAAATTCGCTAAAATGTCTCACCAATTATATTATTTGTGTCATTTGCAAATATATTTTCTGGCATCCAGCACAACACGAAAAATACAATAGCGGATGATGCGGTTTTGCTTCATTGTCTTTCGGAAGCTTTGATATGGAAATATCTGCATCTACTATGAAGGTATTTGGCATCAAATTAAAGTAGACAACCAGACGAATGCATTGGTACAACTTGTAATGCTTGCTTGAGAGTAAGGAATATAGAAGAATAATTTGTCCCTCATTTTGGCGAGGGAAATATCTTTGATGCCATAAACTTGGCTTAGTTAGCTGCCAAGAGCTCAAAAAATAAAACCAAACAAAAACAAAAATGATTCACTACACATTATAATATAGACCTATAATTTGAACAGAAGAGTTTTCTATTACCCATTTGCAGAAAGTGAACACCCCAAATCCTATAAGGTTTTGTCTGCTTTCACACTTCAGTGCTGAAGTCTCACACAAGAAAGGGGAGGGGTTTAAGGATCAGGGTTAAACTCAAACTCAGGCTCAAAATCATGACTACAATTTAGTTAACTATGTGTAAAGCTAGCTAGGGGGCTGTAGCTAACATCAAGATTACCTAGCCAAAGCATCAGGGAAGAGCCCTGCACTCCCGCGGGACACAACGCAAAAGTATGCAGCGCGGGACGGTTGGTGAGCTCCACTTGCGGTCGCGGGCGGGAGTAGAGAGAGACTTTCGCGGGTGCGGTAAAAGCAGATGGTTCGCGGCAGTCCCGCAAAATTAAATCAAAATAAAAAGTTGCCCGAAATCTCCCCTAATACTTAAACATTTAGCACCATATTATAGGCTATATCATTACACATGGATATGTTTATCATTACCACATTTATTTTTCATCAGGACTCATTGCCAATTACACAGAGCTGGTCATAAGAGTCAAGGGCAAGGATGAGAGAAAATAGGTAGCCTATCTAAAGACGGCAATCACCCAATCGTATGAACAGACATGTTTTGAGTAACAATTAAAAACCATGGTCTCTGCTAGGTGGATAAACTTCTTTCCCATCCAATTTCTCGTGCTTTCATACAGCGCGCACCATGCAGACAGGTGCGTGCTGGCCTTGAGGATACCCTTTACAAATGCTCACGCCATGAGCACCGTCTCTTTGAAATACTTCCATTGCCGTTTCAAGGTATTTGGGGGCCCCAGGCAAACAGGGTCAGGGGCCCTACCCCCCCCCCCCCCCCCCTAAAAAAAAACGAAATTCAAAAAAATGCAAGCAAAGAAAACAAAACTATATTGCATATTTTGTGTCTCTCTGATAATTGATAAAAATAATGCCATACCATGAACAATAATTTCCAAAATAGACTAGAGCTTATTTTATTCCAATATTTAGGGCCCGAGCCCACCGACCGGTGCGAAGCCCTATAGAGTGTGAAAGTCAATTTGAGCCGTCTGCGGAGGTCTGGTTCCCGGAAGTGACTATCCCTTTAATTTTGCCATAGGCGTTTCGAAAGGCCCGGTTCAAATAGGGTTCTAATTGTGCACTGTGTCTAACCAGCTACGGGGTACATGATAAGCAACTGATCTTTCGTGTCGAGTGAAAAAACAAACGAAAATACCAAAAAAAAACCTATGGTACAAACGTGTGTCCTTTTCATTTCCCCTCAGTGCAAAAAATACACTACCCATAAGCCACTACTTACTCCATATCCAGCCGACGATTTCCTTTAACGGTCATTGGTATCTGCTCAGGTCAACGATAGCCACGCGGTCGTGCTCCGTCATCGAATACTAGTATTTTTTGTCAATATCTGCTCTTTGTAAATATTTTTTGCATCAGAAGCCAAATAACCATACACAACTCTTTATTCAACGTTATTTAAGTGTACCATTCGCTTGACGTTACCGTTAGCCTTGCTGGTAAGGTGTAGTCGTTAGCAATTTCCTCCAGGTCAAGGTAACGTTACATTAGCAAGGTACGTTAGCCAGTTAGCGATAGCCTGTTAGCTAGGGACCAGGAAAACTAGCCTTTCATTAAGGTGCTGTGTTGCATGCGAGCAAAAATATATTTCCCTGCCTGCTCAATCCTCTTTATGGTCAGAGCATTTGGTTTTGTTAAACCAAGCACGTTAATCTCTGAATGTGATGTCAGAAATAAAATTTCAAGATCTTTGGGCTCCTTCCTCTTAGCCATGAGCTAAATGCTTTGCTAGCACAACTCACCACAACTTTCTTGTCCTTCATGCTAGCCTTGACAGAAGCCACAAGCTACCCCTGTACCACAGAACAATGCCCCGGTTTAAAATATTGGCTTTACTTTACTTTTCTTTAGCAGCAGCCCACCATGAACCTTTGTATGTTTCACAAGTGAAGAGACTGATGGTTCAGAAATATAATTTATTTTGAAATATGCGACATTACAAGGCAAACAAGTCATAGGCTACATTTTCGGCACCTTGGGCGATGTTTAGGCTTGTCCAACCTGCAGCTTGCATCAGCGTCAGCATCGGTGATATTAAAGCCTACTTTGAACACCATACCTAAACAAAACAAATTAAGTAAAAGGGCAAAGTAAGACACAAATAATGTAACCACAACAGACGTCAAGGGTTGTCATATAATCATTTCTACTATGAGAAAACAAACATGAATCGTAGCTGCTCATAAAAGCTACCATGCTGTATATCTATGTCTATGAGCTATGCTAACCACATCGTAAACTTACTTTTCATAACGCATTCATCCGAGTCGTGGGAATGTCTGAATCTCTTAACACAGCGCCTAAACAAAATAAATAAAGCAGCAAGAGGAAATAAGACACAAATAGGCTAAACGAACCACAACAGGCTATCATAATTATATTTTACTATTGAGTGATGCATCATCTTGTTAACTATACTTAGCAAGTTAGCAGCTAACACAGCAGCTAACACATCGTTTGAAACTTTGATGCGGTTTACCAAAACTTAACTTACACAGTCTTGTAATTAATTATATGCATTATATCGATACCAAAACAAATCGTATCATATAATATCACATCATATGATGATTTTACACAAACCAAACTTACCTGAGGTCGTGATTATACACAGCCGGTTTGATGGAAGCACTATCGGGAAGATGGTGCGTGCTGTCTGGGAAGCCTACCGCTGGCGTCCGTTGCTGTCAATGTCTAGCGGTCCCCCAGAGCTCTAGAATAGCAACATTAGCACTAGCATAGCAAGGGCTGATCATCTGCACCGACGTCCTAACGTTGATTTTCGCGGGCTTCAAAAAGGTCCACCAATCAGATACGTTGCAGTGGGATTGTGGGATTGCTCGGGAACACGGGTAATGAAGTACTTCATTGGGACATCGCAGATAAAGGACCTTTGTTCAGAAGCTAAATTGAGATCTCATGAACTTTTGGTGTCTAGGTAAGCACAGGCACTCATTATGTCTTGCCGTAGCTAGTTAGAAATGTAGAATGCGTGGTTAAGACAGCGTGGGTTATAATCAAATTCTCACTCGCCCCGACGAACGCTAAAGACACTTCCGGAACCTCACTTCCACAATCTATTGCTTTTGTAAGGATTTGTCATTATTATTATTTTTCTTTCCCTGGTTCCGGCCATTTTTGACCCATTTCCCGTGCGTGAAAACTCATGAAATTTTGCACACACCTTGGAAGTATGGAACACTAGAGGTATACAGAGACATGGACATGGGTGTGGCCCAGGGACTCCGTAGCGCCCCTAAAGTAAAAAAATACATTGGGCTCTATGGGGCCGGACACACACTGAACTTTAATGTACTCCTCGGACACCGTTGGTCAGATTCCTGTGAAATTTGGAAGACATGATGCCAAGATGTTGCTGATGTAAAATTGCGAAGGGATTACTCACTAGAACTAAGAAATATGAACATATTTCTCCCATTCTAGCATCTCTACACTGGCTTCCTGTCAAAAGTCGAATTGACTTCAAAATCCTTCTCATGACGTATAAGGCACTTAATGGCTTAGCTCCTGCATATATTACAGATTTACTTGTTCCATACCATCCAGCAAGACCTCTGAGATCTCAAAATGCTGGCCTCCTTGAAAAAGTGACCATATCTAAAACTACAATTGGGGGAAGAGCTTTTGCCTATCGAGCACCTCTTCTATGGAATTCTATTCCTCCCTACATTCGCGAAGCGGACACTCTCAATACCTTTAAGTCTAGACTTAAAACCTTCCTTTTTGACATTTCCTATAATTAGGAGTGGGCCATGGCATATCACCACTCCTCTTGGGCTTTCTTGGGAGGGCTACCTCTGCTGTTTTTCCAAGGCGGCCACTGACCACCCCCTTCTGGGTTGGTGAGATGCCATGTACCATACCTTAGTTATGCTGCGATAGCCTAGTGCTGCCACCTTCTGCACACTTGCCATCCTGTACAACCCTCTTTCTCCTCTCTCTCTCTCTCCCTCTCCTCACTCTAGCTAGATTATATGACACATATCATGAAGTGATATCCTCCTAGATTGGCCTAATCCTCTTGTTTCTGTTTCTCTTTGTTTCTCTTGCCTCCTCTGCCCCGACGCACTGGCTGAGTGATGAACCTCCCGTACCTCCCTGCCACCAACCCTACCCCACTACGGATGCTGACCAACCTCCCCGGAGCCACACACCATGACCATCCCCCCTTTTCTCTGAGGCCCGTGATGGAACTGGCCTGATGGCCCCCTGATGACCACTACTTAGATGGCGACCAACACCCAATGAACTCTGATCCCACTCCAAATACTGACTAATCCCACACTCCAACTACTGACTCCATCCCTTGGCCCTGACTGTCGCACAAACTATGTGTATATCATCTCTGACTACATTCAGTACTCATACTGTTTTGTGTTAACCATGGTCAATCTATGCATCAGACTTTACGGATACTTTATTAGGCCCCAGGCAGGTAGGCTGAGTCCATGAGGCGTGGATCTGCCCAAGGTTTCTTCCTACATAACAAACTATTTACAAAGCGAGGGAGTTTGCCCCTGATTCTCATGGATGCTTCCCGTACTGTCTGTAAAGCGCCGCGAGACAATGTACTGTATTTGTGCGCTCTACAAATAAAATTGAATTGAATTGAATTGAATTATTCATACCCTTTACAATTTCAAGATGGAGGATGAGTGAAATATGGGAAAAACTGGAAAAACGGAAATGTGTCATTAGATCGCAGTGCGTTGATGGAATTGTCTGAATGTCATTTACAAATTTATAGATATTATCCTTACGACGACATTCATACACTTAATGGGCGTGGTTGTTACAGCGCCACCAACTGGCAAGGTGGAGAAAGTACAGAAATTGACATTAAGTGCCATGGTTGGCATATACTTTGAGCTACGCGCACAAAATTTGGTAGGTGTGTGTGTCTCCCCAAGACGAACAACTTTCGTATTACATTGCATTAGCCACGCCCGACAGGAAGTGAGGTAATAAGGAGTGTAAGAATTTGGAGACAGAGTGAACGTAAACGTACTCGTCGGACACGGTATGTCAGATTCAAGTGAAATTTGGTGTACATGACCTCTAGATGCTGCTGATGCTAAATTGCGAACGGATTTGTGATATTTCGTAATATGTTGTAATAACAATATTATGAAATTGTATGATTTTAATAGCTCATCACGAAACAGGAAGTGTGTCATAAAATCACACTGCATTAACCGATTGGTCTGAAACTTCACAGGTTCATAGATGATATGAGTGTGATGATATCTAGACACCCCGTGGGCGTGGCTGTTATAGCGCCACCACCTGGTCAAGCAGGAAATGTGCCAGAAATTGACAAGGCTTTACCCGATTGATCTGAAACTTGACTGGTTCATAGATGGTATGACTGTGATGACATCTAAACACCCCGTGGGCGTGACTGTTATAGCGCCACCGTCTGGTCAAGCAGGAAATGTGCCAGAAATTGACAATGCTTTACCTGATTAGTCTTAAACTTCACTGGTTCATAGATGGTTTGATTGGGATATCAAGACACTCCATGGGCGTGCCTCCGGACTGTGTTCTGACTGCGCATTACCATTAACTGAAACTCTCTAGCACCCCCTAGTGGTCAAATATTATAACTTGGAAACGGTTTGACGTAGCTTATCCAAACTTGGTATATGGGCTCCTGACCATGCTCTGGCCACGCATAACCATGAATCGAAACTCTCTAGCACCCTCTAGTGGTCAAATATGATAACTTGGAAACGGTTTGACGTAGCTTATCCAAACTTGGTATATGGACTCCTGACCGTGTTCTGACCACGCATGACCATGAATCGAAACTCTGTAGCGCCCTCTAGTGGTCAAATATGATAACTTGGAAACGGTTTGACGTAGCTTATCCAAACTTGGTATATGGACTCCTGACCGTGTTTTGACCACGCATAACCATGCATCGAAACTCTTTAATGCCCCCTTGTGGTCAAACATTATAACTTGGAAACGGTTTGACCTATTATAGCAAAAGTTGGTACACAGACTGTGGACCATCTTCTGATCATGCAGTATGACTCTGAAACTCTGTAGCGCCCCTACTAAGTGAAATAGTATAAAAGGCAGACTGAGTGAGTGTGTGAGAGATAGCGTGCGTGAGAAAGTGTGAGTGTGTGCGGGTGTAAAAATGAGGGTGAGACAAAGACAGCACAGCTGTTCCGAGTGAAAGTGCATTCACTGTGCACCATTCTTGCGGTATGCACTCTTTGCGGTGCACCTGGTGTGAGGGCCCGTCATCGCCGCTTGCGGCTTTAATATTGTCTATTTTTTCTCTCATAAACTTTGTTCAAATAATTGGCCATATTTATGAAGGAAATGCAATGTAGCAGTAAAGCCTATAGCCTGCATAGCTTCACAGAAGAAGAAAGACACTTACAGGAGTGAGGCAGAAATGCTCTCCTTCTAGGCAGAGGTCTATCCTGTTTTGGAAAGATTTTTAAAGCTATTTCCTATCCTTATTGAACATTTAGACTGGATCTACTGGCTCTAGTTTAATTTGATACCTATTTCGTCAATTGAGCTTAAAAATTGAGGATATGGCAGCCTTTGACAATGAATGGGTTTCCGTTGCATTTCTCCGCATTTATAGCGCTTCTCACAACAATAACGCATTACATGCATTGAATGCGGGACAGGATCTGTTTCTGACGTGAAAAATTATAATTACCAAAAAACGAGATGGCCTGCTAAATATGGGGCAGTTGACAACCCTAGCTATATTATTTTTCTCATGAAAGAATAAAGAAGGAGCAAATTTAGCCCCTTTGTGAGAGCTTGCAGTTCATGCACAATAAGTCATGCTACTGCAAAGTAATAGGCTTCTTAGCACTGAATGACAACTTATATTTGCTAGCTTGCTAAGAAATGAACCCTTGGCCATTTTTATTACAGTAAGTAACAGATATCCTTTACCTTTTTTCTTTCATTCCTCCACTTGACATTATACTCCCTTCTTTCAACTTGTACCCGAGAAAGAAAAAGGTTGTCATGAAGATAAACTTTTCGGGGGACTTGTCGCGGTAATGTCTCTAAATTTGCAAACAGGCATAATTGCTATGTCACTTGATTTTCTGTAATAAATGCATGAAGACTAGCCTACTTCAGCAAACCCATAGGTTACTGGCTGTAGCATCAGTTTCGCTTTTAAAATGTAACAGTGTAGCGTTAGAGGAAGAATGCCTGTTGCAGGCTATTTCATTTATTGCGTAAGAGGTCATTGGAGTGCAATCTATGGACCAGCGGCATATTTATTGCATTGTATTTACCCCAGCAACTAGTACAAATAAGCATCATCATCAATTACAACAATTCAGCAAGATAGATTTGGGCAAAAGTGGGTCTCAGTTAGCCGTGGGCCCGGAGCGACCGCTTCCTCTGCTCCACCGCTTATGCTTGCGGTATTTTTGCGGGCGGGAGCGGGACGTGATTGTATAGGTGCGGGTGGGAGCGGGACAAAAAAATAATTTTCATTGCGGGTGTGGGCGGGCACGGGATGGACTGCTGCGGGAGCGGGACAGAAAATCTAGTACCGCGCAGACCTCTACATCAGGGTACTAAAATATCCCTGGGCTACATAAGTTTTATCCGATTACTCGATTAATCGGGGAAATAATCAACAGAATACTCGATTCCAAAAATATTCGATAGCTGCAGCCCACAGACATCTCCCTTTGACCTGCTGGCTGTCTATCCCCTGTACACACTGGGAATAGTCCGGTCTCGGGAGACAACAGCCTACAGGCTCATTTGAGTGCCATTGACATTGGGACATGTTAACACTTTTTATACTTGGACACTAAAGGCTAATCATCACTTGCAGGACATGTTTGTGGAGTAATAGTGGCTAAGTGATTGCTTACAGAAGAATTTAAGAAGTAGCTAACCGCATTTATGCTTTTCCCAGCTAGGACCTACCATGCTAGTCGAATATGTAGCATACTACCATTATGCTCGCCAAACATGAACAAACTTTTTTCCCTTTCGATATAATTTGACACTACACTCATATATGATAGGCACATACCACAAACATTCAATAATGATGCCATTTTTCCTACAGTTAAAATCATTTAATCCCCTATCATAGGCAAAATTAATCAAACAGGTTTGCCTAATGAATCAGAGCAGTAATGAATGGAACGACACCAGGGCCGGACTGGGACCAAAAAATGGCCCGGGCGTTTTTGCCCACCATGGTTTTATTCAATAATAATAACGTTGTTGCTACCTAAAATAACACTGTAAGTTGGACATATTGCATGAATGTGAGAGATTTAATTAAACTAGCCCAATATCCTTCATGAAAATTATGACTAAATGACAGCCCCGGCCCAAAAATGACTGTCGGCCCACCGGGCATTGCCCTGTATGCCCTATGGCCAGTCCATGCCTGAACGACACTGCCACCTAGAGGATGGCTAGCATGCATATGTCTCTGTATTTTCGAATCAGTTGGCATTTGTGGATCTCTGTCTGCGGATTCGGCGCAGAAAATTTGCCTCAAAAATACTTCATAGGGAAATGATGCGTACGTGTGATTGGGGATCCACAAATGCAGAAATACAATTCACAAACATAATTTCCAGTTTTACAAATGTAATTTTTTTTACAAATACATTTTTTCATATTTGCAAATACAACATTATTTGTGAAGACAAACTTACAAGTTACAAATATTAAATTTGCATTTGTGGATATCTGAACACATTTGCAAACCATTACCTATTTGTAGATAACCCTCTGTGCATTTAGAAATATTTTAGAGACATTTTTAACCCCATAGACAGTAATCGCTATATGATATCCATGCAAAAGCACTTGGTTTATTTAATTTATTTTGCATTCAAATCTCCCTCATAAAGACATTTCCTCCATCATCTTTCCGTGAACAGGTGAAAAAAAATATCAGCCTCTCAAAAAGCAGTCACAGAAGTACCAGGGCCAGTTGAGAAGACTACACCTACTTACTTGATCTCATTATCCACGAGACGGATTACTGCCCTAGATGAAATTTCCACCACCAGCGAAGAGGTAGGTTACTGACACAGCATATCAAATCACTTTAGAACCGGTAATGTGAATACCTAGCCTGACACGCCAGACTATATCATAAGAATGTATAGTCTGAAGACCACTGATAGACTGTACCTCAATGGAGGGGCGGGTGATTGCGTTGTCTTTCAAACTGCCTCTCCACGTAATAGGCTAGCGTTCCGGCCAATGGTACCAGCTGGTATATCAAACTTTTCCCGTAGCCCGTTGGTAACACGGCAAAGACATCTTTTTCAGAACGAAAAACTTCTTGTTTCACTTTCAAAGAGAATTACAAGTGCAATACGTCCAAAACTAAAGCCAAAGATGATTCTGCTCTGGTTTGAGCAGGGCTGTCGTCATCGTACAAAGCCCGCCTTACGATTTCCTGTACACATACCGCGCTGTGATTGGTTATCCGCCGCCAGAGGAAGGATTCAACGGGTTTCTATCAGTGGCCTCTAGACGTATCTTCTGTGCAAATTCAAATTTGCTACCGCTAGGGGTACGTCTAGAGTTCTAGGCTAGTGAATACCATGTACTATTAACTACCGGTAAGTTAAAATATAGTACTTCAGTATGTTTAGGGAGTATCTATAGTTTACCTGAGTAAATCTGTGAACTGGGTTTAAACGGCAAACTCAACAGAAGATGTATTTTACTTTGGCGTAATGTCCTAAACTGGTCCGGTACATTCAATTATGCTGGCCAACCATTTGATGTTACGTTTTACCCAGAAGTCATTGAGGTGTAACTGTAATAGAACATACAGATGCATTAAATTCTATTCAATTTTTTGCATATCTGATCAACATCTGTTCTCTCTATCGACTGCGTTCACATTGCTTGTCATATCGGATCTCCATGTCCGCTAATCACCTGCCATATCCACATGGGTTACTATGGTAGGCCTACCCTAACGCATCATGCACACAAATAATAAACAAAACCGCGGAGGGTCGAATGTTGGTTGTTTCTCTCTCAGATGGTTAAGTGGGTCTGTAGCACACATCTACAAGTCACAAGGAAGTATCAGAAATGGAAGAATAGCGTTACTCATGTTATTTCAGTGCATCAATGCAGTCCAGCACAGCTGTGAGTTGCCTCTCTGATACGTGGTGGTTGAAAACTTTCACTGACGTTGCTTTCCATACACAAGGTAAACGTTACTTTCCACACGCGAGGTAAACTCCAGGGGCCTCATTTATAAACTATGCGTACGCACAAAAGAGTGCGTACGCCATGTTCTACGCAAGCTTTGGTATTTATAAAAAGTGAATTTGGCGGTGAAATGTGCGCACCTCCACGCAAGCTCTGCGTACGCACAATAAAAGGGAAAAGCAGAAAGTGCGACCTCAAGAGTATGTGGGGAGAACGACCCGAAATTGATTCATTAAATCGATGTTCAACAAACATTGTGCATCAAAGACGTGGCTTTACCGTTATAAAAAATGTTTGAAGTCTAACGCAGTTGGTGGGTGTTTGGTGCACTTGTCAAAACTATTAGGCTATTAGAAGCAATAAAGACACATTGATAGGCTATAAATTGTTTGTCTTTGAAATTAGGCTTAGATGCTAATAATTAATGCAATTTCTTGGACAACGAGGGTACAGTGACAGCGTAGTGGTTAAGGACATGGACTTGTGAGCTTGCAGTAGCTTGTCCTTGAAATCCGAAGTTCAAATCCTGATTGCTAAAATTGTGCCTTTCAGCAAAGTTCTTCGATGCTTTATGGCACACTGAAATAATTCATAGTTGATAAATCAAAGTCCTTTTGGATAAACGCATCTGCTAAACGTAAATGTCATTTTTAATTTAAGCCTGCTGATCATTAGGCTTATAACAGGTGTTGCTTGTTACGTTGCCTGTAAATGGTTTGCAATTTCAGGGGGATTAGCTGAGGTAGGTAGAGAGTAGTATGTTGGTAGATTTGTTGACCATTTAAGTTTTTTATTTTTTATTTCTGGCATAGCTCCCGTTCTATGCCTTCCAAACAAAACCGTCTGACGTTGCTCCGCTTAATCTTTTTTCACTTTACAGTCGATGAAGTTGCACTTCTTTCTTTTTCCTTCTGTTTTCGGCACGTTGCCCACAGATATCAATATTCATTGAGGGCGTTTCACTGAATATTTATAGGCAAATATGGGTGTGTCTTGAGGTACGCAAAGGTACCGCAAATTTAGAATGGGTTGTGATTTATAAAGACAAATCAGTGTGGAACGCGCGTGCGCAAGGTTTTATAAATCAGAATATTTTTGTGCGCACGCACATTCTGACTTCTGTGCGTACGCCATCTTCTGGCGTACATCCATCCATAACACGCACTGACACATTGTTATAGGAAACGATACTGTTTTTTTTAAAATGAGAATTAACATTAATCTCTCACTTCCGTCCATCTGCATGCCACGTGTTGATGTTTGTGACACATGACAAATGGCGCAAGTGACACGGTGAAATGTTATCCCATGTGGAAAAGCTGTTCAGATCACAGCATATCAGATATGAATCGCAATCGACACCACATGAGTATGTAGGGCGTAACAGGGCGTGGAAAAGTCTGAATTCATGTGGTTTTCTGCTGTTCAGACCACCCGAAATCAACTCTAGATACAATCTGGATATGCAAAAAATTGGATTTGGGATGCCAATCTGAACGAGGCCTTACCCAAGTAACAATTTTTGGTTCCAGGAACGTTTCGGGAAGGTTTTCTGTGGGGTATGAGAACGTTCCCTGAAAGTAGTTTTGGATGTCTGAAGGAGCACTAGTAAAGTTTTTTAAACAGAACTAGAACGTTTGCTGCTGGTTTGCATTTCTGGTGAGGTGAACGTTCCTGCAACGTTATTCTAATGTGCCATTTTGTGAGAAAAATATAAATAAAAAATACATAAATTGAACATGTTTCGACCAGGACTCGAACCTCGGTCACCCGTGTAGCATGCATATGCTTTACCACTAGACCACACAGTCCTGTACATGCAATGGGGAAAAAAAACAGCTCTGATACATAAGTAAATGAGAGTCATAAAATTAAGATAGCCTATATCTATTATCATAAATAGTCAAAATCAAGTTGTTTAATGATAATTTACACATAATATCTATCAGATTGTAATTTAAATACAATTTAAAAAAATAACCACGAGGGAACGTTTTCGGACGGTCACAAAGTTACCATGCTGCAACGTTAGAGTTTTAACGTTCTCCGAACCAAAATAGGATAACGTTCTTAAAATAACCATAGGAGAACCACAAGGGAACGTTAGTTAAGGTTCCCATAACGTTCCATGTCTGCTGGGTAGTTGCCTTACAGACAGTGCATCCAAGGCCTCCCTTGTTAAAGTATTTTTGTTTCAAAAGTCTAGGTCATGCAAATGCAAATTCCAAATGCCTACACTAGAGTCAAACACGTAACAGTAAATCTGCATCCGTGAATATTTATTTTTAATGCGTATGCTTAAGCAAAGTCCTTTTCAGGGAAGTCCCTTCACTCTGCATCTCGATTGGCTCTTTTCACTGCGAGGCAGGACTTCCAGTTTCTGAAGTCAGTCATCTCCGTGTAGCAAATTTTTCCCATGCATTTCAATGAGGCAATACAGTGAGTGCTGGGTCTCCTCCTATAATAAAGTCTCTAGCTAAAGTCACAAAAGCATAACAGTGACTTTGTAGTCCTATATATTTTCTGAACCATTGTAAGCACAAAACAGGGGATACGGGCAGGGGCTTCAGAGTCATGCACTTGACACCTTCACTACAATTATTGCAGTGCAGTTGTTGCAAAACAGATTTGCAACCAGCGTTTCATAATCTGAGAACATGCACATAATTTGCATAATACATAAACTGAAATGTGAATTAATGCATCAGAAGTTGTACACCTGTGAAACATCAGCAAAAAATCCGGCATAGGTGGCAACATTCCCTCAGCATGTCAACGGCCGAGCACAAGTCCATCAGTGCATCTGCTCAAATCTACGGCTTGGGGTCTCAGCTGTTCTTTCTTTCACAAAATCCTCAAGTGATAAGTTTTTGTCAAAAGTAATTTGTATTCGTAAAGGCAATGTCAGGTTATTAATTTAAAACGGTTCTTGCAACGACATAGTGGAGACTGACTTTATTCCAACATTTAACACCACAGCCGTACCATGCAGGATAGACTATAAACTCGACAAGTCTCCCAATAACCCCCAGGTAAAAGTATACGCAGTGACTCCAAAATAAAAGTATTCCTCCCATACACCATAATACCACATCTCCCTTTCTGTGAGAACAAAGGGTAAACTACCTTTGTCTCTGCAGGTCTTAAGGGGTTTATTCTGCCCTTTTGCAGGAGGAATACGCCCCTGGATGGCTAGTGGCAATTATGCTTTTGTTTATCAACCCTTCAAATGACTACAACCCTTCCAAATTCCAACCCTACAACGCCATCCAAATTCATTTTTAGATGGACCAGAACAAAATATTATTTTAAAAAACATTTGTGAAGAGTTTGTGCTGCTTTAAAGCAAAGAAGGAAGGGGTGGTTTTTATCATCTTCCTCTTCATCCTATTAATCGTCATCATTACCTTAATCATATTTAGCTTGATTGATTGAGTTGTTGCACTGAGTAGGCTGTGTATTTAAGCATAACGTGTGGATGAATGTGGAGGATTCAGTGATCATATTGATGGTCATGGTCATCCTGTTACTGCATATTCTGATTTTGAGGATGTATAAATGGGTATGACATTGTGAGTGATAGAGATGCTGTTATTCCATTATGCTTTTATTCATTATTCTATCTATTTTCATTCACGGATAAAATGTATAAGGTGAAATAGATATTTTTCGTCGTTTGGTTTGGTTTTGCTTGATTTATCAAGCGAGGCACAATAGACAGAATTAACCAATGCAGTCTTTCAGTAGTAGCCTAGGCATGCTGCCATATAGCTTATACATGATGTAATGAATGCATAGACTGCAGATTTGTTTTTGTTTTTTTTAATTGATTGGAAGTATGTCACTATTTGTATTTGGTCAGGTGTATGAAGTCTAATGATCATTAAAAAAAAAAAACCTTCACAATGCTAGTGTTAGGGGCATCATGCAAGGTGCCATAAATCACAATTTTTAAAGGTGACAGAATGGATTAATGAGGTATTGTACCTTGTTCTCTGATGTTAAAATACACTATATTCAATTGTGTTTTGTCAAAAAGATCAAGTGATATTTTACAAGCCTAGTTAACACCTCATATTTAAGATGTGTATTGTTTTTTTTTGCCTAAACATCGCTCCACTCTGGCCACCTTTATTGAACTGCAATGGCTTTGTGCTATTTGGCATCATTTGTAGTTTTTGTTCTAATTCGCCCATGATTTATTCATGAGCTATTTCTAAATGTAGGATTTCCATATGAAAGAGGGCTTCATGATAGCTCTTTGACCATGCACAACCTCTCTTAATTCTTCAAAGCCAATGTAAAAGTGGGGTTCCATTCTATGTGTCCTTGAAACCATAAACAAGGTACAAAGTAGACCTACAGTTCGTTACTAATAACTAGTTGTGAGGCTTTAAATGGTCTAGTAAAATGTGAGCAAAACATGGAACATTTAGAGTTATCAAAATAATTGATCTGGTGTTCTCACTGTTACACAGGCACCAGTGACAGAAGTCATTAATTCTGGCAATTCAGACCACAAAACAAGACCTCAGAGAACTACTGTAAATCATATGCAGCATCACACAGCCTTGGAGACATATGAAATTGCAGGAGTGAACCAAAACATCAGCTTACCATGCATTGTGAAGACAGATGAAATCTCCCTTGTCCAGTTAGAATGGTATCGAGAGATGGACAAACAAAGGGAGCCTATTGTGGTTTACAACCCAATTCAGGAGAAACTGAAATATTCCCACAAGAAGGGAAGACTAAGAGCCATAAAGAATCTTTCTGATCGGCAGAAGAAATTTTATTTGGACCTGGAGTATCTAGAGTCTGGAGACAGTGGCATTTATGTCTGTGACATTATCACCTTCCCATCTGGAACCATTAGACAATATGTGAATTTACAAGTCTCTGGTAAGCATAACCTCAATGTCCTCAGTGTTTCTACAATATGGTACTATTCTTATTTATTAATGGGATTTAAAATGTAAAGAAACATATGGCCGGGACCAGATCTACACTGGAAGATTTTGCCTCTACACCTTCCTGAATGTCTCCTCCACAAAACTAGCAGGTAAAGTTTCAGACTGAGAATGATAACATCTAAAAACACTCTGACAATACTTGTTCTCTGAGAATATGCATTAGTTTTCTGTTGCAGATGTATGGCAAGCGAATGAGCATTTATTCAGATAGCTTGATATCGAGCATAATTTTCATGTATGCAAACCATTTCTGTCCACTAGTTAACTAGTGAGGGCCAAAATGTTGACCAGTTAACTAGTAAGGACAAAAATCCTCACTTGTTAACTAGTGGGCATGTTTGATATCTTACTAGTTAACTAGTGATGCACAGCATGTTCACTAAAGTTAACTTGAAATACACACTTGTTAACTAATTAAACACTCCAGTATTTTACTTGTCAACTTGTAAGGTACAAAAATGTTTACTAGCTGACTACTGTATGTCAAGTTCCCACTTGTTAACTGGTATGTCATTAGGCCAGCCGCTTGAGCATTTAGTATTCTGATATCAAGCCAATATTTTTGTGAGCCATGTTTGTGCACTAGTTAACTAGAAGGCAATTTTGCTGTCACTAGTGAACACATTTTAGCTTCACTAGTTAACTAGTGGGAGTCTGAAATGCCCACTAGTTAATTAGTGAAGGTTAAACTGCATACTCGTCAGCTAGTTGAAAGCTTTTGCGGTTTCACTAGTTAATAGTGACATTGAAAAATGTGCACAAGTTTACTAGTGAAGGCAAAAGCCCCCACTAGTTAAATAGTCGGAGTAGTTCAACATCACTAGTTAACTAGTGAACCATAAATGGCTTAGCAAGCTAGGTGATGACAGCGTGCTCTAGTTAACTAGTTGATGCGTCCTATGTCCAAACTAGTGGGGTTATAAAATGTATACTAGCAAACTAGTTCATGTATAAGTCCTTTTCAATGAAATACCATGCATGAGAACAATGAAGAAGAATAATGCATTGTAGAACGGAGAAGTAGCAGTTAAAAGTGCAGTGTTATGTGTGGTACTGAACTGATTTACTTTCCATCAGCTAACAGTGAAAGGAACTTGCCAGCCATGTTCATCATCACTCAGTCCATTGTGGCCTTGATCCTTCCAGTCATGTACCTCTTCTGCTAACAGCAATACACTTTCAAAATCAAAGAAAAGGAAAATAAGACAGCAAGGGGATGGTGGACCACTCATTTGTCACCTGTGGAAAGAAGAAGTTGCTTTAAAAACAACACATTGATTAGTAAAAGCGGGCATATTCGTCAAGATATGAACTTCCAACCTTGCAATAATGAGTCTGAAACTTTACCACGGGACCACTGGTTAGACAGAGGTTATTAATGACATTTGATGTAAGCCTAATTAGACAAACAATCATATTTAGATATAAGCTGACACATCCATCAAGAATTGAACTCTCAACCTTACCAAGACAAGTCTGAAGCGCTACCACGAGATTTGTAGAAACGCACCCCAGGGCTTTGAACCAGTTCAAGGTACAAAACCAAAAACGAGCGGTCTGGAGCGGAAACAAAGACCAAATGGTCTTCACTTGTTCCAGAACAGAACCGTTATTCCCCAAAAACCAGTTCATAATGTTTTTTTTTTTTTTTCGTTCTCTGTTATAGCATATGAAATTTCACAAAATTATAGCCTATTTCATGAAAAAAAAAAAAAAACATTCACCTACTGTTGCGTGTCACTTGGCCGCCCGCTAAGCTCAGCTGTCACAAATTCCCTTTCGCAAGAACAGTTGCACTGAGCCCTGTCAAAAGTTCTACAAAAGTAATCAAGTTGGAATTTGAAATGTTTGCACAATGAAATGTAGTACAGAGTCAACATCTGAAGATCTCCTTGGAATATTGTAACAATTCACCATTAATTCATCCCAGGAAAAAAGTGAATGGAAGCGGCTTCGCAAGACTATAAGCTCACACCTTCATTCTGCGTTTTACTTTCTTTTTGTAACGTTCAAACTCGAGTTTATAGTAACTTTTACTTTGGGACTAATGGGTTGAATTTTTGGGACTTTTTAGTTTGTTCTGTGTGTTTCATGCAGTTTAAAAACGACGACTTATAGGCCTCCTTCCTCCTCCTGCTTTAAATAAATTGCATTGGCGGCCGACACATATGTTTCTGAATTAAAGCCGCTTCCATTGAGGAACTCACAGACACCATCGTTCACCTATTATTTTCAGACAACTTATCCAGAAATGATTTTGATGAATAATAGGTCTATTTATCATAGAACATAGGCTACAGTCAGCAGCAGTCTGCCTGGTAGTGAGATGGATATCGCAAATATTTTTGAATGCTTCCTGTGATTTATGATTTTTTTGCGCATTTAGACTACTGTGTAAATTAAGGGCAAATAGCCTAGCAGTAAGTGGGTCTAAAAATAGAGTTGATAGGCCCAATAACACCGCCGGAACGTTAAAGAGAACCTATGCAGGATCCGGTGGCGTCATCCAGTAAGCTAACAACAAAACAAAGCAGTTATTTAGCGTTTCTGCCAATAATCCTCCATTTAGAATTGCATAGTCAATAGTGATCGCCGCTAACAAAATGTATCGACATTGAATGTATCGATTGAATGCGCTGAGAAGTCACAAATCGCGTTGTAATTCAAACAGTAAACTCTGGCTAAGTCACGTGACCTAGCTTGCTTGCTAACCAAAACTTACAATAGCCGGGACGCGCTCCCTGATCTTGCATAGGCGGTATCTGCCTCTAGGAGGGTCGTTTTACTCCGGAACATGTCATTTATCAAGTCTAGTGAGTTCTAGGCAATTTACATGTAGCGGCCCCTAGTGGATATTGACTACGCCACCCCCTACAGTATACTAACCTAACATGAGTGTGTGTTAGAGTAAGGGGAAACTGCACAGGTTTAGAAAAGGAATATAAAAATACAATCTTTATTAAATAGGTTGGTCACCAATAAATAATATCACATGAAAATCCCCGGAAGCCCTTACACTAAGTCTGGCCTACTGCACTCTTAACAAAAGCATAGGTCTCACTAGCACACGTGGAAGGAGATTTAAGCCACTCAGAACGCCACACACCAAGGAGCAAATCTTTGTATTACCTATGACACTGCAATAAGCACTCTAGATAGGAAGTCAGATTTCACAGCATTGACACTCAAAACTTCAAGTGATTAAAGCCGGCCGCACACCGGTTCCGACAGCATTGCGGAGCACTGTCGTATCCGACAATTTTGCCTAGCACCTAGCACAGTAGCTGGTGAAATTAACATTGGATGTCAATGGGCGGCTCCGACAAAATAGACTTCAATCGTAATTCACAACCGACGGCGGAAGACTTCGGCGCTGGTGTGCGGGGTTGCATTGAAAACAATGGAATAGAATGTTGGAAGCAGAGTGCTCCGCACTGTGTCGGAAGCGGTGTGCGGAGCCCTTAAAGAGCAACGTGCAATATGATTTTATTATCAAATTTACACATAATCTTCTGTGAAAATGTTATTTTGAATCTAATTTTTTGAAAATATATGTTTTCGGCAAGACCGTTGGGCAGAAATTGAGGAGAAAGTGTACCAATAGGCCTATTTCACAAGTTCCGGGTTCGGCGTTCGATTTGGCCCCGACTGGGTAAAGCGTCTTCCGCTTGAACGTTCTAAAGCATTAAATAGCGCTGTCAAAACCGTGGTCAAACGCCAAGAGTCTGATTTCTACCTCTATTCACACAATCAAAGCAACAAACAAACATATGTTTCCATAACTTCCCAATTAACGATCACCAAAGAAAGTGAATAAGGGTGATCAGAGATAAGAAGACGTTAAACTTGTCAGTCATAAGGGGACCAACGTTAACATTGGTTTCTAACCAGAACAGCTGATGATTGCGAGTACAGTGCTCATTTCATTTCTATTGTTTCCAAGTCATTTTTACTGAAAAAATACACCACAGTCTTGAAGAAATCATATGATAGGTGTCAGCTCGAAAAGTGAAGAGAAGGAATTGGACCAAAACACCGACCAGCGAGGTAGACAACATGCTTATGCGACCCGCCCCCTGCCGCCGGTAATAGTAGCCGTGTGGGCTATGAGCCTTTGTAATCGGTCATCACTTGTTGGGATTTTGTACTTTTGCCAAACAGGACAGGCATTTAACGTTAAAACATCCAATAAGCATCCGATGTAGGCATAAGCCTGTTTCAGTGTCCCTGCCTCAGCTGCCCAGTAACCTTTATAACGTTAGCTAGTTATAAACTAGGCTAGCCTGTTATTTCCTTGGCTTAGGCTAAAACTGATAAACTTGCCTAAAGGTCTTCTTGATGCAAACCTTCATTTACTAAATTTAGCTTGTGTACTCCCTCTATCTTAACCACAACTTCATGGCTAACGTTAGTGTAGTTACAAATGCTCCAGATATCTTACAGTATTTCTTCCTTTTTAAACTCTTGCACTTTTGGTTTGTTAAACACGTTGTCATTGCTAACGTTAATTTTCTGTAGTCTAGCTGGCTTCGTAGATGTTTCATAATGTTAAATAAATTAACTCAGCCTACTTACTTACTCGATGCAATGTTAGACACAGTGGCTGATGGTGAAACGATGACAGGATCCATGTAAAAACTCCGTTATTAAGCCGTAGCTACTCTCCTCCCTTCATAATCAGCCGAACCGCCGGCTACAGATAGTAGTCCCCTTGCATTTTAACGTAGTCAGGAGGGAATTTGCGAAGATCGTGCACTTCTGGACAAGTTTTTGATTTTTGGCAGGGTGTTAGGTATAGGCCTAAGGTTTTCAAAAATCAATGGATACAAGTTGGGATGACCCCCTAGTGGCTGGTATGCATACAATCTAAAATGGCTGGTATGCATACAAGAAAAGGCTGTATATAGGTTTAAATTGGTGTATTATATCATTCTAATTTGTTTGACACAAGGAATATTAAATCTATTATCATCTTTTGTCATCTATTGTCATCTTTAGCTAAAATAAAGTGTCAATATCTGTGAAAAAGACACACAGAATTGGAGGTGTCGGATCATTCTGACACCTTCCGAATGCATGCCAAGTTTTGTGATATTCTGCCCATGGAGGTGCCATACAGTAAATTGATTTATGACATTTTACACCAGCTGGCCAGCAGGCATTTTTCTGCAAATATCTTAAGAACCGTAGGGCCGAGGAGGACCACATTTTTTATATGCTTGTCTTCAGGGGCCGTGTAAACCTATCCCATGATCACCCAGTCCATGTATAGCGCCACCAAGTTTAAAATGAAAACCCAAAGTAAGGTATTGTAATCGGTGTTAATGGGTATTCTTGTCTGACATGGTCAAAACTGGAGGCCTTCCTCAAATGCCTCAGTTTGCTACTGGTCGATGTCAGAAAAAGCTGTGCTGAAGCTTAACTCATTGACTGCCAGCCGTTTTCAGAATAGAGCGTTCCATACTGCCAGAGGTTTTGGGGGATTTTGACTGTTTTTTAAAGAGCCACAGAATATTATGTGTTACGACTACATAAACAAGACTACCACAGCAAAAACTACCACAAGAAAGAGCAGACTCTCTTCTTTCACCAGAAAAAAAAAGTTCGTTTCTACCCCTTTCCATTGCTTAGAAATCAGCAGGCGAACATAAGCTACTTTCTCCAAACATTCCCGTTTTTTATCAAAAAAGGGAGAAAATTAGCGTTTTGTTTGACAACGTTAGTGTCTTGATGCGCGTTTTTTCGGTCTATTAGCACGTCAAACATCGGGAAAATGTCTTCCTTTGATAAGACCACAAAAACAACAGTAACAGGGGGCTTTTGGTAATAAAATAGGCATTGTTGTAACAAGGTAAATATATGCTATTACAGGCTGTGACAGCGATAACTGAGTGATCAACATCCGGCTCGCAAATTCTTACCTGACCCGGAACTGTGAGCTAGCTGGGCACTGAAACAAGTCACAACTGCTATTTCCGTTTGCCCAAGGTTGATCTCCTTCATCTCCCACGATCGGAACACTACTCGAACTACTATGGCAGTGACACATACTCTGATCGAGTGTGAACTGCCTAAACTTCTCCGATTTACGTCTGCACTTTGCTAGCGGCATATTTAGCCATGTCATTAGCTTTCTCTACTTCTCCCTTGGCTATACCTATGAATCTCTGCTGATCTCACATCCAAAGTGACACACTGCCACCCTCAGGATCAATTTGGAACAACAATTTTCGACGGAGAATTCTGATATTTACAGACAAGGTTCCCTAGGTCTTTCTGCAGCCCGCCCCATTAAAAAACACAGTTGACGTCTAAAGACGTCATTGGCAGTGAATGGTAGTATTTCAGTTGACGTCTAAAGACGTCATTGGCAGTCAATGAGTTAAACCACTCTTTCCTCTGACGTATGTGACACGAAGGGAACTGCTTGAGTAACAGGACTGAGTAACGTAACTGCATAGAACACGTCTCTAACGAAGGCCATTGGAGCTGCACAGTTGATTGATTCTCGACAAAGTAGATGTCCCGATCTTTTAGGAGCTCAGAAACCCTGTGTAGATTGTAGCTGGCTAGACCAGTGAGAAGCAACGCTGCCTGAAGGTGTTACGTCACTGGGAGGGCGGGCCAGGCTACCTAAAAGCAGGCAAGAAAATCAACCATGGTCACCATGCTGCTTTGCAGAGTGAAATTAAATGGAGCACGTAAAGGAGAATGGGTACTCCCAGGCGATCAAACCACAGGTCTATGAATTTATTCACACTCCATAGACCCAAGGGGTTAAGTCCCTCTATCCTTCCAAATTAGTGATGTCCTTTGAATTCGTCCTCCCAAGTTGTAGCTGCAAATAACCCGGCTTTATTTTATTAAGTATGAGTCTCAAGCTCTTTGTTTCACTACAATTGCAACTACAATATCCCTAACCTACCATTAGGGGCTGAGAGACCTAATACCTCATACAGCTATACGTCTTACTCTACCTGTTGTACCTAATTGTCTAAATGCTGAAAGAACATCTGAAGGTGATCAGTCTTCAGTGCCCTTGTTAGACTTAACCCTATATACAGGTTTTGAGCTGAGGTATTTGACTTACGTATAGTAGATTTGGTTTTAATGGTCATAAAACACAGGTACTACTTTTACAGCTAGGCCTCTAGACTAAGATTAATTTTGTCCAGCAAAATAATAATAATCTAAAGACATAGGCTGAAAGTTCAAAAGATTTCTTACCAATCCCTTTGAATGAACCAAACGAGAAACAAATTAAGTTTCAATGTTTTCTCTTTTTTGTAGTTTCAGTACTTCACAAAGTTACAGGAAGCACGGCACTTACTTTACAAAGAATAGAAATAAAACGAAGTTACAGACAAACGGCTAGGACTTCTTCTTAATGTTGAGATAGCAATTCAGAGCAAGTCATCGTTACAAGTGTTCAGCATCCAGTCGAAGTCCCAGCTTGACACACAAGGAATGGGGATGGCGCGAGGTCGTCTCAGGCGAAGCGTCCTCCAGAAGCACTTCTCAACTCATACTACAAGTGTATATATACTGACTCCGTCGTCTTCACCCCCTCACCTTTGTATGACCCCATGGTCATCGCTGGTGGACGCCACCCTGGTCAGTCTTGTGAATGATTAACCAAAGACTGCAAAGTACCCAGTCAGCAACTTAAAGTAACTGCTGAGTGAGCACTATGCCAGCCTCAACACAAAGGCCTTCCAAGGGACATCACCAAGTTTTCCAAACTAACCTAATAGGCTATAAGTAACTAAGACATGTCTATTGAAAAAAGAATACTATTGCTTTATTTGGCATTACATTGTTAAATCACCATTCACTACTTAAAATACATAAAAGTTACATCAATGATTAAGTAAAAGCAATAACTTGAAAATAAAAGAACAAGTTTTAATAAATGGAAATTAAAGACAATATAAATGCATTTTGCTACCATAACTGTGGTTTCATCCTTAGTGGCACTAGGGTCTAATAGAGTAGTGGAGTCAATAGGTCAAAGGCAACAGAAGGGTCAGAGGGAGAACTAGGGTCAATGGGTGCACTAGGGACTGCCTGCTCCTAGCTGTAGCTGCCTTTGACTAGTGGAGAGTGTCTGGTACTGCCGCTGTTTCCCTTCTACCACTTCTGGGTTCCAAAACATCCCCTCCAGGGAAACTAGGCAGTATCAGAAACGTCTAAACTGGTGTATAAAATGGACCGTACTCACAAAATTTAGGACCCCAACATGCTCTAGGAGCACAATTAGAAAAACACATCAGAACTGGCCGAATGACTGGGAAGGAATTGTTGAGAGAGACTTGGCAGAAGTGAGACATCCAAAATTGAGACCGGAACTAAATCAAGGAAGTTGTCACTGAGGACACCATGAAAGGGCACACTGCCAAGACTGAAATTTATATCCACTACTGGATCCCACAGGTTCGGCCGAGCTGACAATCACGGGCCACAGACAGGCACGGAAGTCACAACATTGTTCCCACTGGACAACTGCGAGCACCGAATTCACAACCTTGCTCCCACTGGGCAAGTGCGAATCCCTTAAGATTATATATATGGGCCCTCTGGGCGTCCGGAAATTATCGATCTCACAGGCCAGAAACTAGGGGAAACAGAAGAGTAACACAATGAATAATTAAAATTCAATTCAATTCCCAGTAATTCTTCCAATGATGAATTAAATGCATCTAGGGTCATTCAGTCATCAATAGCAACGGTCAATCAAAAATTTGTGGTTCGAATGAATAATAAGTCATCTATTACATGCACTTTACCAAGGCAGACAACCCACCCAACCAGTCCAAAGTCAGCTACTTAGTCCTCAAAATGTGCAAGTGGGGAAGGGAAGCAAGGTTGTAACAAGAGCCAATGTAAACAAATGTGTGCATTACCACATCCACACTAGGGAGAGGAGATATGAGAGAATGCAAACTCTCTGAATTGACAGCATACCACAGACAAGCTGGCACATAGTCTTACGATGACATTGGCCAACACCATGTATTGCATACTCTACATCAGCTAGGGCATTTTGCCGCATACAGTCCACACAGACTAGTCCAACATAAGTTTCAAAAGCATTGCAAGAAACATTTGTATCACAGACAACACATTGAGTCATGGCTATATTAAACCCAAATCTACACTGGGAGGCATTAAGCGAAACCCTAACAGTATCAAAGGGTCAGACATGGAATTGCTATAAGAATAGGACAGAAAAGAAAAAAAAATAGAGTAGCCTACATTTACATGCATAAAAACAACAAAAGTAAATTTAAAATAATAATTGGATATACATGTAAGGCATAAAATGTAGTAAGAAAATTACAAATTCAGCAGGGGGAGAGTATCTCCCAGGCACAGGGGTGCAACACCCAGGATCAACAGAATTATCTGCAGCAGACATTATAATCCTAAAAATCAAAAAGCAAGGTACTAAGCAAAAAGCTAAGGCCTCAGGAAAGAGCGGGAAGAGTGTGTGGGTAACTAACCCATCCTAGACCCAGCCTATAAGGGCTCAGGGTCTTAACTGAACAATGATTTGATAAGACTACTGAATATTCAATAGGCCTTGGGCCTCATCAGTAGGATCTTGATTTGTAGGCGTAAACAATGAAAGAGACCTGTGTCTGTAGTGTATGAATTTAAAAGAACAGGCTCTATACAATTGCACAGTCAGACTACTGACAATTAGCAAAATTGTCAAAATTCCCAAAACTATCTTCCACCAATTAATCAATAGCCAATCTAAACCATTCCATAGGGAACTGGCCAATTTAATAGTTTGATCAACTACAGTAGTGACTCCTTCACCTATAGTTTGTACTACAATTTTGAAATTCCTTCCAATAATTTGTCCAAGTGATATCTTTATCAGCACGTTCACATGTAATGGTTGTAAAGGCTGGTGCACGTAGCCACTTAAAAAAATTAATTGCATTGCCTTTACACCAGACATCTGACTTCCAATTCAGTAAAAGATGCACCAATTTTGGGTAAGGCATAATAGGTGGGAACAAATAGGTTGCATGCATGGGCTTAGAACTTGTACTGTAAACTCGTTCTATGTTTTCATAACCCATTGTAAATCTAATGACTTTGTCCCAATCCCTCTTTATACAAGCCCTGTGTATATTATGACACATAGCAGGCTTACTATGCCTTATCAATTTATTTCCTGGGGGAGTATTAAGTTTCCAATGATTCTGTATTTTATTCCAAAAACGATGTAAATATTCAAATGTAGGGGGAGCTTGTTTAAATGTATAATTCCCCACTGCTAAAGTTATCCACATCAATGAAGTATTATACTGTATAACATACATGGGAGGGACAAGATAAAATTTATTATCCCAACTCTGAGGGTTCTGTCCTCCTCCCACTGAAATATGCAATGTGGATCTTAAAGTAGCCAAATAGTGTGACAATCCACCATATAATGGATCTTTATGATGTAATTCCATGCTCTGTAAGCTTGGTTGATAATAGGTTGCCACATAGAGATATTTAGCCCAATAACTATGTGTGGCTAACAGACAAGGTATGATATATCTATGTGTTTGTGCAGCTGTACATCCATACACAGTACGTCTATTCCAATGTGTAATTCCATAATCTCCATTTACTGGAGTATGCTGTGCAAATAATTTGGCAGTTTTCATGTCCAATAATGGTGAACAATTATAAACTCGAGCATGTTTCTCTGAATTTGTAGAGAGATGAGTATTGTCAAAAATTGATATAACTTTGCCAGGTTGTTCTGAACACAACCCTGTCTGCCATTCCCCCTCACCGTCATCAGTGAAATCAATTACAGTATTTCCATGCAAGTGTGAATGTATTCTATCTATCACACATTCTTCTATTTTATTAAAATCCTTAGATATTTGTGTTGATGACCCAAAATTATGTGGTGAGGGTAGAATGCTAGACCATACACAAACATTCACTAATCTTGGCTGATCTTGTACTCGTGGCCAATATAGTAATTGCAGTATTTAAACATGCAACCAATGTAATGTGTCATTTAATTTATGATCAAAGTCTATATCCTTGGTTATACATTCCCCTTTATCAGGAAATGAATAATGTATTGGATAATAAGCTTTATCCACTGCATATCCCCATCCAAAATAAGGTTTTGTGTTCTTCTGAGCTATTTCTTCTAAATTTAACTTAACATTGGAGTTTCTTGCTTTCTTAAGAGAAACTCTTGATGTTTCAGTCCAATTGATAGTAAGATGGGAGGTAGATCTATGATAATCAGCTAGATCCCATTGTTCTATAGATAAGCTTGAAACCCACAATGCAGTGCCCTTATCAGCTAAATTTCCAAGCAAAACTACAGAAAGCTGCCCTTTCGGGAGCAAGTATACTGATGAGTTTTGTAATAGACCAAAAGAACAGTTCCACTGTTTTATTAACTGTGAATTTAAAATATATATAACCTGTAAACAAGTAACATTTTCAGGTTCATGCCAAGCTTGGCCTTCTAACCACATCTGATGTGTGGTATTATCAATATGTACAGTAAAGGAGTGATACTTAACATGATAATATAAATCCTCCAACATTTTTAAATATGTTGTACAAGGGATATTCTGTATCCCATCATTTATGTTCATTAAATTCTCGTCTTCTTCTATAGGAATAGATTTATGGTTTGCAGTTTTATTGCAATCCAGAAAAAACACTTTGACTAGCCCAAAATAAAGGGATATGAACTGACGTTGTTTCCAATTGGACATCATGTATTCGTACATATCTATGGTTAGCACTTAATTTTATATCCAGTTATATAAAACATTATAGTGATTAATAATAGTAATATTACTGTACAGGACCTTTTCAGGATGCCACTTGATTGTTGCATACTCACCCAAGTCTTGGAGACCTATTCTATATAGGCCCAAGAAGTTTACCTGGTCTGCAAACAATAACCTGATAAGGCTACTGCATATTCAGCAGGCCTTGTGACTCATCAATTTATGATTGGATAGTGAGGTTAAACATAGTTAACTTTTTTGTGATGGTATACTGCTTGAATTATAATGAGCAGTGACTATAGAATGGAAGTATCATCTACTGGAGATTAACAGCATTATCACTAAGAGTATCATTCCCCATTTTCTAATTGCCAATCAAACTCATTTCATAAGAAAGTGGCCAGTTTAATTGTTTGGTTTATCATAGTCTGAACTCCTTCTCCTATGATTTGAAGTATAATTTCGAAATTTTCTATTGATTCAGTCAGGTTTCCTAAACTCCTCTGTGTCTTGAGTTTGTCTGGGCTGAGAGCATGTTGTGGTAGAATCAGTCTTACTGCTCTCTGTCCTCTCCTGCACTACTAAAGATCTTTCGTCATATTCATACAACTTCATCATTAGTTGATCTGGTGAAATGCCAAGATAAATTGTCGCTAACTGTATTCCACCTGGTAATTTCCGTCCTAATTTCTTTATACACATTACATGACGCTCAGGTGGCAATCGTGCCTGTATTTCACGGAAAGAAACTACAAGACTTGTATTCCCTATAGTTACCTGTTTATAAATTCTGTCTAACAACTCCTCTTCCATGTCTATTCCTGTTACTCCCGCTAAACAGGATAAATTCATATCACTACCCAGACCAGCACTCGGCGGTAATCCGGTGATCAAAGAAACTAACACATCTTTTGCTGAGGCAGATGATGGATAATGTGATAATAAGGGGACTATCCTCCTCATGTACTGTCTGTTATTTTCGTGTTGTTCACGCGATGGCAAACATTTTAATATTTGTTGAGCCTCTTTTATTGGACTAACATTTGATGCGACGGTATGTAGACCTGTAGTATAGTTACTAGCGTTTAACACTGAGTACGTGTTTATTGGAGTTTGAGACCGTCTTCCTACATCCATATTAGGAGTAGAGCTAGTTATTTGAGGCCACATTTTATTTTGTGAATAACCGGAGTTTTTAGGTTGGTTATATGCTACTTTCTCTACTTCAGCGCTGCCCTGCGGTTGCTGTTGAGATAAAGCATCATAAGCTTGTATTGCTAAAAGATTTTTCATGTAATCATAACCCGTTTGGATATAAGCCTGTTTTGCATTAGTAGGTATGCCTGCAGCCTGTGCCAACACATCACTATCAGGCAACCCACAATGGGTAGCGGCTTCACCCCAAGTATATGATAATTGGGGAATCGTGACGTCTGAGCCATGCCCTAAAAATGGGAAGGGATCTGGCGCTGTCCAATTGGATAGTTTAGGTACACCTATTTTCCTTTTACCATACGCTTCAAGCATAGTAGGATAACGGGCATCATGATATTGTTCCCAAACTCTACTTGGTGTATATAAAGGCATATAACAGTCATCACCCCGATATGGGGGAATGTCTGTCATCTCACAATAATCATTTTCTTCTAATATAGGTGCCTCACCCGGGTCTACACTCAACATAGATGCATATTCATCATGGTCGTCCCAACGGACTTTATGCCCATAATGACCACTTTTAGCACTAGGAGTTTCCATGGTTAATGGTAGTCCCGCACGCATACGATCAGAATATGGATTTATGGAGCTCATCTCCGGTATATCTCTATAATTCAATTCATCACGCCTATCCTGCGTAGGGGTGCTATTCCTTGATCGCAACGAAGGTTGTCTTTGTGTTTGAGATTGTTTCAACAAATTAGGGTTGCAATTTGGACACCTAAGACTTCTACAATTACATTTCATCCTACCCGCTAACATGTCCTCCAAACTATCTCTGTGTGATGGGTGCATTCTCTCCAGCACTTTTGCGTGACCTGGAGAAGGTGACCGACTCCTCCAATTCTCAGTTTTCACATTAGAACGAGCATCAGGTTCTGTACTAGTGCCTTTGTCCATAGACTCTAGTCTTTTTAAGTGGCTTTGAGCATTGGAATAATGATTAGTCATCGATTCTTCCTCTAGGGCTTCCTCAACCTTATCTGTGAGTTCAGCCCCTCCTTGCGCACCACGCGCTTCTGTAGGTAAAGTCTCGGTTTGCTCAGTTTGGTCTGATAATCTTAACTTACCTAACTGATCACGTAAAGGCTCACCCACATGTGTAGTTACTGAAGACGACCTACCCCTCCCTGAATATACATTTTGCCGAAATTCATGCTCGAGTCATTTTGTTCAGACAACCATCTACGTCTCTCGCAGTGACTTGTAATCGCCCTTCAGGCTTTATCCCTATGCCCTTATGCGATAATATATCTATTTTAGGCTTCTTTTTAAAGCATGCAGGATTTACTCGTGATAAGGCCTCTGTCACATATTCATCACATGACACTAATATTACTGCATCTTCATTTTCGACTAATTTATGCGCTTGTATCCACTTTATATATGCGGTATATACAACTCCTATTTCAGTATCTACAAAAGGTACTCGTGCACCATATATCGCACTGGCTGAATGTATTTGATGTAAATCCATCGCAGAATCCATATTCTCTTGTAACGTAGTATATGCTTCCTGATATAAGCCTTGTATGTTCTTACTTTCTAACCACTTTCTGGTATCCACATCCAGCAGCGGATACGCTCGCTGAACAAAGAGTACTATACTCTCTGTCATTGTATTGTTCATTTTACCTTCCAAAGGTTAATAACTTTATCTTTTAGTTACTACTTTTAACTTACTGCGCTCAGCTCACAATGAGCTACACAATATACAATTTTCCCTAACCTGGCAATTTGACTTCCTGTGATCTCCTTGCCACTGCAGTTTCTGCTCTAAACAATCAATATTCTAACTATTTTATAGGCTACTTTAACAGAAACCCGCCACCCGTTAGACACAATACCGGTATTAATTATGTCTAAGCGTTTCTTTGACTCGAGAAACCCCACTCAATTAGCCTAATACTTCGACTAATTGACTCTGCGGACAGTGACAAAGGCACATTAAACTTTTTCTAATTTAATTGCCCAACTAAGACCTCTGTCTTAAATCTCTTTTTACCTAGGATTTGTCAAGCGTGCTGCTCGCACATCTGTCAGGAATACGTTTGGCGTGTTTCCGAGTATTTTAATATTTTTATCAAAAATATTTTTTCACGAAATTATTCATTGATAATAATTAATATTAATTAATACTCGAGCCCCACGTTGGGCGCCATGAATTCGTCCTCCCAAGTTGTAGCTGCAAATAACCCGGCTTTATTTTATTAAGTATGAGTCTCAAGCTCTTTGTTTCACTACAATTGCAACTACAATATCCCTAACCTACCATTAGGGGCTGAGAGACCTAATACCTCATACAGCTATACGTCTTACTCTACCTGTTGTACCTAATTGTCTAAATGCTGAAAGAACATCTGAAGGTGATCAGTCTTCAGTGCCCTTGTTAGACTTAACCCTATATACAGGTTTTGAGCTGAGGTATTTGACTTACGTATAGTAGATTTGGTTTTAATGGTCATAAAACACAGGTACTACTTTTACAGCTAGGCCTCTAGACTAAGATTAATTTTGTCCAGCAAAATAATAATAATCTAAAGACATAGGCTGAAAGTTCAAAAGATTTCTTACCAATCCCTTTGAATGAACCAAACGAGAAACAAATTAAGTTTCAATGTTTTCTCTTTTTTGTAGTTTCAGTACTTCACAAAGTTACAGGAAGCACGGCACTTACTTTACAAAGAATAGAAATAAAACGAAGTTACAGACAAACGGCTAGGACTTCTTCTTAATGTTGAGATAGCAATTCAGAGCAAGTCATCGTTACAAGTGTTCAGCATCCAGTCGAAGTCCCAGCTTGACACACAAGGAATGGGGATGGCGCGAGGTCGTCTCAGGCGAAGCGTCCTCCAGAAGCACTTCTCAACTCATACTACAAGTGTATATATACTGACTCCGTCGTCTTCACCCCCTCACCTTTGTATGACCCCATGGTCATCGCTGGTGGACGCCACCCTGGTCAGTCTTGTGAATGATTAACCAAAGACTGCAAAGTACCCAGTCAGCAACTTAAAGTAACTGCTGAGTGAGCACTATGCCAGCCTCAACACAAAGGCCTTCCAAGGGACATCACCAAGTTTTCCAAACTAACCTAATAGGCTATAAGTAACTAAGACATGTCTATTAAAAAAGAATACTATTGCTTTATTTGGCATTACATTGTTAAATCACCATTCACTACTTAAAATACATAAAAGTTACATCAATGATTAAGTAAAAGCAATAACTTGAAAATAAAAGAACAAGTTTTAATAAATGGAAATTAAAGACAATATAAATGCATTTTGCTACCATAACTGTGGTTTCATCCTTAGTGGCACTAGGGTCTAATAGAGTAGTGGAGTCAATAGGTCAAAGGCAACAGAAGGGTCAGAGGGAGAACTAGGGTCAATGGGTGCACTAGGGACTGCCTGCTCCTAGCTGTAGCTGCCTTTGACTAGTGGAGAGTGTCTGGTACTGCCGCTGTTTCCCTTCTACCACTTCTGGGTTCCAAAACACCTTGCTTTAAAGAAATAGTCCACCTCTTTAAGGTCCATCTTTGAGCTTTGCGCTGTACCAGTGGCCAAGACTTTAGACAGGCTTAACTGTTGGTATTGGCTCGTTGTTGATGTGGAACCTTTCATTAGAAAGCTGGCCTTTGACAATAGAGATGCGTCAGGATTTGCTGAGTTTGATCACCATCTGTGCCCCTTGAATGTTATTCTGGAGTTTATCCAGTAGGCGTTTGGTGCATGCAGGTGTTGTTGTTATTGTTGTCATGCCATCCATGTAAGTTCGTATTGGAGGAAGACGCAGCGCATTCTTCAACTGCTTTCCTCCAACCACCCATCGTGATGCCCGGATGATGAGCTCCATCGCCATGGTAAATGCAAGTGGGGAAATGGTGCAGCCCACCATAATGCCAACCTCGAGGTGCTGTCAGGCAGTTGTGCTAGCCTGTGCTGTGACACAAAACTGAAGGTCCTGGAAGTAGGCTTTGACCAGCCTTGTGATGCCCTCTTGGGACTTGGAAGAAGTTGAACACTGTCCACAACATCTCATGCGGCACAGATCCGAAGGCATTGGCGAGATCTAGGAAGACCACATGCAGGTCTTTCTTCTCCATCCTCGTCGTCTGTATCTGGTGCCAGATAACATTTGTGTGTTCCAGACAGCCTGAGAATCCACTTATCCCTGCTTTGTGCTTTGAGCTGTCAACAAAGTTGTTCTTCTATAGGAAAGCTGAGAGCCTCTGAGCCACACTACTGAAGAATATCTTTCCTTCCACATTCAGGAGACTGATCTGATGGAATTGGTCAATGGTTGAGGAATTCTTCTCTTTGGGAATCAGGATCCCTCCCGCCTTTCACCATGCCTTGGTATAACTCATTTTTCCCACTCTCATCAGCTTCCAGAGGTACCTCAATACTCCTGGCGTATTCTTATATGGATTCTATATGAAACGCCATTGGGCCCAGGGGCTGATGATGCTCTTGCCCGCTTTACTGTGCTCTGATGTTATCTTTGCTCTATGTAGGGGCCCTTGTTTCCATCTGGTGTTCAGCTGGTTGGATTGGTGGCATGTCACCTGGAATGCTGGCTGGCATGTGCCTCTGGTTATCGGAGAAGGTCTTTGAAGGTAGCTTTGAGGGTCCCAGATTTCTCCTTGACGAAGAGGGCTTTCACAAACTTGTAGGGATCTCTGTAGAAGGCACTCCTCGTTCTCTCCTTCTTGTGTTGCTTTCTCAAGCATTCAGCTCTTCTAAGCGTTGAGGGACGCTGCTTAATGTCACCTTACAGTGCCTCATGTCCTTTCTGCTACATTCTTCCACTGTTTTCTCAGGCACCTTCTTTTCTTCACCAGCCTTTCAATCTCTCTTTGCCTTCTGGACTTGGAATGAGCTGGTTCCTTCAGTACCTTACGGCGCTTGCTTTTCACCCCAAATCTCTTTGCCCCATAGCTGTAGATGACTTCTCCAATCTTGTCCAGCTTCTTCTCTACACCACCTTTCAGCCCCTCCAGGAGAAGGACTATGTCTATATTGATGGTTCCCCACTCATTTTTCTGACAAGATTTTGGCCACAAGATTCGACCCTTTTTTTCCTAACTTGATGGATCTTGAGACCCTTCTCTGATGTTATCTTTTTCCAGATACATATGCAGCTTTGTAGCTTGTGTCCTACCAGAGCTGTTGTTTACGTTGCAAGGTCCGTTACCATGTGGGCCGCCTATGAGTCATCTTCCTCCATCACTCCAGGGTTTTTTTTCCTTTCAAACTTTTTGTAGCCATATTGGGTGGGATCGAGTCACTATCTAGTGTCCAGCTCCTGCCAACATGCCAACACGAAACTTGGCATGCATTTTGACACGCCTTATTTTGTGTCATTTTGACCATGTCAGCCAGAGATAGCTGTTAACACTAGCTTTTTCATTTTTAACCAGGTGGCGCTATACATGGAATGGGTGATCATGGGATAGGTTTACATGGCCCCTGAAGACAAGCATATAAAAATGTGGTCCCCCTAGGCCCTATGGTTCTTTAGATATAGCAGAAAAATGTCCGGCCACCTGCTGGCCAGTTGGTATAAAATGTCGTAAATCAATAAGCGGAATATCACAAAACTTGGCATGCAATTGGAAGGTGTTATAATGATCTGTTACCTCCTGCTACCTTTTGTTTGACCTTTTTACAGACATTGACAGTTTATTTTAGCTAAAGATGACTATGATAATAGATTTAATATAAAATTTGATCTAAAATGAGAGGAACATATCCAAATTGAATTCCTTGTGTCAAACAAAGTAGAAATATGACATTATACAACAATTTAAGACTAAAGGAAACCTAGATATAGTCTTTTCTTTTTCTGTTGGGGGCCATTTTGGATTGTATGAATACCAGCCACTAGGGGGTCACCCCAACTTTCCTATCCATTGATTTTTGAAAACCTTACACCTGTATCTAACACCCTGCCAAAAATCAAAAACTTGTCCAGAAGTGCACGATCTTCCTGACTTTGGACGAATTCCCTCCTGACTAACGTCACATTCTGTGTGTTCGCCCTTGTCCACTGCTGTATTCCATATCGTTAGTTGGCAAGAAAATGTTGATATGGTTGCTTTGGTTTTACTTTGAATGTATGCATTAAGGTACCGTAGCCTACACAACACAAACTTTGCGGCTCTTTTTGACAGCGCCAGAGCCATAGAGCGCCATTGTGCTACTACTGTAGAATTTTCAGCCGGAAGCCCCTTTACCCAGTGAGGCCAAATAGAACGCATTTGTGAAATAGGCCTATTCTAAGATTCTAAAATAAAAAGTCCTTTCCCCAGTGAACACGTCATATGACGTAGCAGCCGGTGATCATTGGCGCCTCTGCCCGAATTCCCACTGTGGGTTTATGAAGTCTGAGGTGAGGTTGAGAGAAGATAGCGGTCGTTGTGTTTGAGTAAAGAGAGATAGTTTTAGCTTTTGACAATGGTGAATTCTTGTGTTTGTTTTGGATGTTCCAACTCCAACTTGTCTGGCCATCGGGTCCACCGATTTCCAAACAAAAAACACAAAGATTTCCGTGCTTGGATACGTTTTGTCCAGGTGAAGAGAAGTGATTTCGCCGTCTCATCAGTGGCAGCACACTCGGTGATATGTGAACAGCACTTCACACCAGACAGCTACAATCAAGGAGATGTCATGGAATTTCGCCTGGGATTTCGTGCAAAAGAGAGGATAAGGCTCACAATTCCGGCTGTACCATCAATCCATGCTAATCCACCATTGGAGTCGGTCGGGGGCAGAAGTGAAGAGGTCACTAACGTTACCACTAGCAGAGAATCTGCGCTCCGAAAACGGGAGATCTGCACAGTAAGTTTTAATGATTGGCTCACAATGATTTTGACATTGCTTGTTAATTTCTTAGTAACCAAATATAATTAGAACCCGATGTCATTTGCCATAATATTGCAACGCAGTATTTTGAGTTGCATTAGTTTCATTTCTCAAGTGCTATTTCTCAAAGGCTAGCAAGCATTTGGCTAAGGCCAAGGGTACATTAACCCATTCCTACAGTACTAATATAATGTGGTCTGTTTGTACATCGTTAGTGTTTCTTGTGCATCGAGGTAACTCAGTCTGACAAATGTTTTCATGATTAGAGAATTAATAATCTGTTAAATTAATTGGATGTCATGATAATAATTTAGCCTAGTGAACTTAGCACTGTGAAGGGTAACGTTAGCCCGCGAAACTGAGGCTGCACGAGATGAGCCTCCCGCAGTCTGCCCTGTGACACTTATTTTTGGTTCTTGTGCATCTGAGGCAAATAGACAACTATGATATGATATGCAATGATGATACGTAAAATGAATTGGCTGTATTATAAAAACCCAGTGGAGTTAGCACCATGAAGACATAGCCCACCTATAGCTGTTGTTAGCTTATGGCGACGCTGTTCATGACATGAGCCATGACGCAGGCTACAAACGGGAAAGGCGTTGAGGATGAAGGGGAACTTTTTTTTGTGACCTTTTTTTTTCTGTGTTTAGATTTTGGGAGAGAGTGCTGCTAGCCAAAATGGGGCAGGTGCAACCACCACTGATGAGCCTGAAGATGATGCAGATGGAGACATCTCTACTGTGGACCCTGAGCCAGCAGTGGTCCATCGTGGATCACAGTGCAGCATCAGATGTTTACATCGTTCATCAGGTAGCTAAGTAACGTGTCAATGTTTGTTGTAATAATGTCCACGGTTAATATTGTGCAATCTACTCATTTCAGACAGCAAAATTGTATAGTTTGGATTAGATAGTGCTGTCACCAATGAATGTATAATGGTGAACAGTGATTAAGATCAACCTCTTTTACCTAAGCTGTTCAGGTAAAGCCTCAAATGGTGGATGTGGGGACTCAAACCGAAAAGATTGAGAAATGCTGTTCAACTCCACTCGCCAGTCCTGAACTAAGTGATGAGGAGATGTCATTTTCTGATATCGACCATCCTGGTGATATGTCATGGGATCCAGAGGAAGAGATGTTGAGCCAGTCCTCTGAAGAAGAACCAGATGAGTTGGAATCTCTCAATGACCCAAAGTAAGACGTTTTTATTAATGGAAACGATTTTTGTTTGTGTAAAAAAAAAAAAAAATGATAGTCAGAATTAATGTATTTTTTCCTATGATCAATTTCAGTCCTGGGGACAAGTTCATTGTTTGCCAGAAGCAGTTGCTGTCCTTGTTCACCATTTGCCCTGCATGCTGTGGGACAACCCAGGGGCACATAATGCACCCACAAGGAACGTTCATTAAAGTCAAACAGGTAATGTCTTACCTGTGTCTGGGGAGCTGAATTATAGTCTGTGAATGTTCTATAGATATTTAGGGTTAATGTACATCATTGTAAGGCTGCTTGAATCTGGACTCTTCTGTGATCTCTTAGGCCTGCCCTGATTGTGGATATGAGCGTTACTGGCAGAACCAAGAGAAGATGCACCGAAACATGCCTGCCTGTAATCTTCTACTCAGCGGTGCCATCCACTTCTCAGGCTGCATGGAAACTCAGACCATCAGGATGCTGAAACTGTTTGGACTGCAGTGCATAAGCCCCAGCACTTTTTTCGTCATCAGCGCTTATACACTATACCTACCATCGTACAGGCCTGGAGGAATGAGCAGAGGGACATGATCAGAGAGTTGAAGGAGACTGGTGGTGGACTGATCCTATCTGGTGACTGCAGGTATTATGATCCAGCTTATGCCATTGATGTAGAACTAACCCACGGCTATGTGTCTGCATTAACCTCTCAATTTAAATATTTTTTGACACGTAGATCAGATTCCCCTGGACACTGTGCCAAATATGGTAGCTACTCCTTGATCGAGGACCGAATCAACAAAGTTTTGGATGTTCAACTTGTCCAAGTAAGTTAATGTCACAGAAAACTGAAATGTTGTTGAAATTTGTATTATTACTTTAACTACTAATATATTATCAATACTCATCTGTTGGTTTTACAGAGGTCTCAAGCAGCTCTTGGTGTGAACTAGAGGGTCTGAAGCGGAGTATGCAGTTTCTGATGGACCAAGATATGCAAGTGTCTGCTCTGATAACAGACCGCAATCGGCAGGTAAAGATGCTGGGAGTTCTGAAGCTGAACACTATTGCCATACACAGTGCCACTCAAAGTCAATTTGATCAATATGTGTGTTCCATGTCTTAGGTGGCCAAGTGGGTGCGTGAGGAACTGTGTCCAAAAGGAACAAGCCATTTCTTTGACATCTGGCATGTAGGGAAAAGTATGTATTGTGATTTTGGTATTTCTGTAAGCATATAAGAGAGTTGTTTGTCATAGTTGAATTCACTTTCCTAATTATTTGTTCGCTCTGCTCTGCTTGACTTTTTTGACCAGGTCTACAAAAAGCACTGGATGCTGCTGCAAAAGAGAGGCAGTGTGAGGATCTGAAGCTGTGGAGGCCAGCCATCATCAACCATCTCTACTGGACGGCTGCATCCACCCCTACAGGAGATCCAGATGAGATGGCGGCAAAGTGGGAGAGCATGGTCAATCATGTGCAGGACATACATGAACATGACACTCCTGTATTTCCCCGCTGCGCACATCCACCATTGGAAGGAGAGACTAGAAACAAAGAGTGGCTGGACCCAGGTACAAAATAGTAGCCTACGTAAAAAGATGTTTTGAAGAATAAGGAATGTTGTTAAGGAACTTGCTTGTTTCGGAATTGTGTTTTATCAATACATAACCCTGTAATTACTTTTGTCATGTGAGAAACTAGTGAAGGAGAAGAGATGGAACTAATGCTCTTATCAAGCCTCATTAGCATATGTAATAAACCATATGTAATAAAGCCTATGTTTTATGCAGGATCGGCTGCAGCAGTCAAACTGGAGAGTGTAGCTGCCAAGAGGGCATTTGTGAAAGATGTCCGACAGTTGTCTCCACAGCATCAGACATAGGGCTGGGCCGGTTTGGATTTTTTCTTACCGCGGTCGGTAATCAACAAATTCCCGCGGTTTTGCGATATACCGCTATATTTATGCCTTGTAGGTCAGTCGGGACCAAACAATGTGTGAACTCCTTACCAACGCGATTTGTCTCAAGTTGTCGGGGAACATCTAGCATGTCAGATATTTTGACAAGTCGTACGCGATTGACAAAGAGCAGTAACCAATCACAGGCATGGTTCACCTTTTTTGGGACCAGCCCGCCACATCAACAACAAAGAAAAATGTTGGTTGATTAAAAAAAAAAAAAAAAAAGCTAATCTCTAAATTAGCCTACAGTAGACAGTGGATTAGACACTACTACAATTTGTCAAATCTGTCCAAGATGTTTTTGTGTGAAGTGAACAAATGATTACCCTCACTTAATTTTTCATTAGGCTACTGTTAGTAGGCCTAGTTAACCAATTAAACATTTGGCACGAGGTTACAACTTGCTGCATCTTATGCATTCTGTCTGCTTCATCGTATTGTAGTCCATCAGAAAACATTCCGCTTGGGCTTAGCTTTGAGAAATACATTTCCACATTTTAGGAAGGGTCATCAATGGTAACGGATAAGGTGATGGTGATCTTTCTTTATTATTATCACTACCTCAAACTAAAGCACCGTCATTTCGGAGCTGTCATTTTCTTAAATGAACCGCTGCAATGTTTCAAATGACCTTCTTACACTACACAACCTTTCTAAACGCGATCACCTTCTACCTAAACCATTTCCAAGCTAAGGCGGCATTTGTCCTCCGATTGCATACAAGCAGAACCCGTTAACTTATTAAAGTTACTCTGATAGCCTACAGTCTCATCAGCGCTGCATTTGTGGGACTCTTTCGCGCTGTATAGGATTTAAAAATGTCAGGTGTGTAAAGGGGTTACCGATGCAGCTTGCGTGTGTGTGAGCAGGAGAGTGAGAGCGGCAGAGATGGCGCCGCTCGAAATATTATTTCAAATAGCGCAGTAGCAGGCCTATAGCCTAGGCTATGTTAAACTAAGAACATTTACTCTGATACAGGCTCATCAGCGCTGCATTTGTGGGACTTTTTCGCGCTGTAGAGGATTTAAAAATGTCAGGTGTGTGAAGGGGGGGCCGGGCCGGGCAGCTTGCGTGTGTGTGAGCAGGAGAGAGAGAGAGAGAGAAGGATCAGGCCGCAGCGAGCTGTAGGCTACTTGGAGAGAGAGAGACCTCTTCTTTTTCACTTTTTTCTTCTCACTGAGTATCAGTGTGCAGACATCCCCACATATACAGGCCAATGTTTAATTTTTTTTTTTTTTTTTTTTTTGCCGGTCATGACGGTGACGTGCTCAGACCCGCGGTAGGCGTCACGTACCGCGGTATAGCGGTAATGCGGTTACCGTCCCAGCCCTAATCAGACATACTCCCTTGAGGCCTATCATTCCCTCATTCTGCACTTTGCTCCAAAACACACTGGCTTCTCCTTTCTTGGGATGTACAGCAGGTAAATATTCATGATTGTGACAGGATGAATGTGGTTAAAAGCTACTGTAGCAAAACAAATATGATTGATAACAGCATTACATTTTGTGAGAAAAAAATATTGCAAAATTGAGACTGACCTGGCTGAACGCACAAATAAGTCTTGACTCTGTCAAGGCAGACATTGAGACTGAGCCAGTGTCTTACACTCATTTAAACTGAAATGTTAATTGCATGTATTTCTGTTGCACTGCATTTGGATACCTGATGATCTATTTTTATCTCTTACAGACTTCTCTTGGCGGCCCTACATTTCAACTGCAATGCCAAAAGAGAGGTTGCACGAACTAATGAAGGTGAGGTCTGGTTCGCAGTTCGCTACCCACGTTTCCGGAAAGGTGGCTGGGTAGTCCGCCCTATCAAAGAGCAACCATCTTACGGTTAGTAGGCTGTTGTAGTTTTACTTTGGTGAATCTGTTTTTTTTTTTTACAGCCCTGTTACTAAGTATGTTCTAATATTTCTCCACTCAAGAATATGCTACAAATCTTCTGGCATCTCTGGCAGAGGAGTACTCCACGTCACCACATGCCCTACAGGAAACCAGTGCCATCTTGTCCTCTGCTGCTCCACCCCCCCTTACCAGTTCCCTCCAGAAGGTTGCCAAAGAGGAGGCTGTCAGTCTCCATCTTGCACGACACTCTCGCTTCAACAAGTCTCTTGCACGTTGATGGCAAAATAAAAGATATTTTTACCATCAAAATTTGTTTCATTTCAAATGTATTAATTGTCTCCCAAAAGGGGCCAGTGGAAATATTTGGATCTCTGCAAACTGTCTCATAATTGCTGTTAGAACACATTCCTGATATGCCTGTCAAGTATTCTGTAAGTTTAGCGGAAAGCTGCTTGTATGATGTGTATATGTAAACAGGGTGCGATTTGTGAAAAAACAGAGGGGGGATGTTTCTGAAACGGTATTGCGTTGGTGACGTCATTACTAGAAATGGCCGGTTCACTCCCCCCCCCCAAAAAAAATACAAAATATTCTGCTTATCCATTCATTAAAACAATCATGCCAGTAGGCCTATCTATTCTACAGCGCAGTGTCTACCAGATGCCTCTGAAGTAGGCTACCGCAGTTCATGTGACTGCTGCTGCTGCGTGTAGAGCGCAATCCTGACAAATGACATCTTTCACAAAATTTAGAAGCTCTCTCGTGCAGACCCTCCTGCTGCTTGCGGTGTGTTAAATATTTAAATAAAGTGCTGCAGATTAGATTGTTTAATGTAGCCGATAATAGCCAAATTACTTTGATAGCTCAGAGATATGTTGACCCAACCCAAGACATTCGTTGGATCCGACGGTACGCGCGTAAGTGCGCTGGAAACGTTAACCTATTTTTTTTTTTTTTGCAACTGTGAGGAAAGCCAGGGCATTGAGCATAAAAATAGCCAATGCAAATAGGACCAACTAGGCCTTCCTACTTAATGTATTGTTTGAGCATTTTGCCTAGATTATGCCATTTATTGGTCATTTTCTACAACTGGCTGATTTACCTAAAAAGTGTTCTCATCCCCGCGATTCGGATATTTTGCCTGATACGTTGACATTACACACATTTCATATCAAACTTAAATTGTGCCTTTGCCAAACAGTTCGTTTTCCTTTGCACAAAGTTGTTCAAACAATGTGATAACATTATGAAGTTTCCTTTCGTTTTCCTTCTCGTCTATAGCTTTAGTCTTTCCAGTGAGAAAAAAAAACACCTGCGCTTATAGGATAAAGTTCGAGGCAAAGTGAGCCAGGAGTTGTCACGCACACAATTCAGGACACTAGGACGCATTTTTTTTATTTTATAATTCGCGGCACACTAGATGTTTGTTGGTCGCATTGCTTGCATACTCAGTCCCCCCAGGATTTCGCGGGCCTTTTTTGTGATTGTTGCGGTCAAAAATGCTTGATTTCGCGGCAGGTTTTCTGAAAAGTTGCGGCAGAAGTTGCGCAGATTTTAGGCATTTTATTGCGAGAAAATTGCGGGGGCCAGGAAAAGTTGCGGAAAGTTGTGATTTTTTTTTTTTTTTTTTTTTAAGCAGCACTATTTTAATGTGTTTGATGATGGTAGGTGGTTATCTATGCAGTGAACAATGCCATATTGCAACTATAGGTTTTCTTTTATCTTGAGGTTGTTTACCATCTAGAACTGCAGAATGCACATCATGGATGGCTGATGGCAATTATGGTTTTAGTTATCAACCCTTCATATGACTACATTCCATCCAAGTTCATCTGTAAACCAGAACAAAATATTATATTTAAAATACATCTTACATAATGCAAAGTGCTGCTTTAAAGCAAAGAAGGAGGGAGTGGTTGTTGCATGTTATCATCTTCTGCTTCATCATATTCATCACCATATAGCCTTAATCATATTGGGCTTGATTGATTGCACTGAGTAGACTGTATTTAAGCATTAGTAAAACTGTGGTATACCTAATGTGAAGCCATTGTCAGGGAGCTAGCAGTCTTTATTGAGAAGCTACAAATGAAGTAGTTCCACAGCAAGCCATGAACTGTACTGTTTGTTATACAATAAATAACTTTTGTGTGGCAATTACTTGGCTGGAAGAAAAAAATCTGCTTAATTTTAATGCAAAATATAAAAGCCATCTAATAAGCTTTGTACTTCATACAAGCCAAAACAAGATTTGATATCTTAAAACATGGAAAAGATGCAGGCTAGCTTACACAAACTGAAAAATGTGATTGTTCTGAATTCTGATAAACCTAAAGAATGGGAACCAACTTAATGCATTTAGTGTCCTATGACAAGGGGGCTCGGTCAATTTTGTCGAATTCTTCGTGGAGATAGTTCTAGTATAGCATACATTAGCAATAACTTGCAACTCCGCTTGAATTCGTCATTTATCTAAGTGGGATAACTTGTGTTTTGGAATCCACACGCGCGCACACATGGAGGGAGAGGGAGAGAGACGCGCGCAACGGAAGAGGGCTCATTCAGTCCAATGCATAATATAAGGTAACACTTCCCTCATAACATAACGTAACGTGAATGGCAATAGCCTAAATGATGATTAGCAGCTGTTTTGCACAGTAATATTTGCACCGCAAAACAAAGAGCAGGAAAAGCTCCCGTTGATATTTCACTCGCGAGTGATATTTCGAGAAACCTTCCAGGAAGTTGCGGGAAAGGTGCGGTGATTCCTCAAAATTGCATGGCCGCGATGAAGTGGCGGGGATTGGTTGAAGTTGCATTGAAGTTGCAAATCGCAACATCGCGAAATCCTGGAGGGTCTGCATACTGTCACGAGATATCAAGGGGGGATAAATGTTATCCCCACCGGAGATAAAATTATTCAAGCAGAGGCAGGGATACCAAAACCAGAGGTTAGGAAATCCGACCCATCCCCCCCACCAAATCGCACCCTGTATGTAAATTGCCTGAATAGGATTAGTTTTGAGAGTTTTGATCTGGCCATAATTTGCATAGGCCTAGTTAAAAAAAAAAAATCAATGTTAAAGGTGCCCCGCCACACAAAGCCGTTTTTACCTGTTGCTTTTGGTATAGAATAGTTCTATATGACCTCAAGTTACACAGTGCATGTGAAAATGTAATACTGTCTTCGCTATAGGCAATAGCCCATTAAAAGAAATATGCAAAGAAATTAGGTCAGTTTGAATCCATGGTCAGTGCTACGTAGTATAGACAACGTTACAGCCATTGGCTGACTGAGGAGAATTATCGCCCAATCCATGCTCTCCTGTATTTGACTAAAGCCCGCCCCTTGAAATACTCGCAAAAAGAAGGAATATCCATGAAATGGTAACAGGCAACTTGTCAACTTGGCGAATTCAACAGTCTTGGTAAGTGTAATCTGACTGTGGATGTAGGCTAACAGTCAGCTACTCTTGCAATAAGTATCTGATTATGTTGGCTACTGTGACATCCTGACTATGTAGTAAGCTTACCTTTGCAAAGTGGCCGTTTACAATCTGCAAGCTAGGTTGGTGCAGATATCCTCTTTCTCGGTTTCATGATAATATTCCAAGTTTTTTTTTTTCCGTACCTCGCAATTCGCAAGTAAAACTAATGTAAATATTCGTCCATGTGCTTTACAACGTCGAGCTTCAGCAGCGAATCAGAGCGCAGCCCATTGTAACAGTGGAAAAAAAACGGGAAGAACCGCATGAAATTTTCGAAGGCTATTCCTACAGGCTGCAAACGATCTCATTACGGTCTCCTTGGACCGTTCTCAGTCCAAGTGAAGTCACATACCCTATTTGTAGACCTCAAAGAATAATTTAAATACCCTGTAGTGGTGTGGCATGGCACCTTTAAATACTGTCGGATGATTTTCTACTGTACAACTCTGGAAGTTTTTAGAGTCAGTCATCTTCATGTGTAACATATTAGGCCAGTAGGAATTAGAAAAGCTTGTACTTTGAAAAGGTGTAAACACTCTTTGCTGAATAGCCTACAGTAAGTACCAGTACTCTGATCTACTGGCTTGGAGAGGATTGTGCTCCTCATTCATGTAAGTTAACTGCATGAGAACAGGATTTAGACAAAAGGCTTCAATCGTGGGTGGAGTGTAACGCAGGTAGTATCCTACAATACCGCTACAACAAAATGTTTACAATAAACTATGGGGTGACAGTGGCACTATTTTGCGAGGTGATGTAGCCTAGCCTACACGGTAAAAAAAAAAAAAAAAAAAAGTGGTTAAGAACGGCATAACAAGTGTGCGTCAACAAGTTGAACAGAAACATGAACGTTACGTCGAGATCACAGCTGATGGAGACAGGATACATCAAAATAAGGTCAAATAATAATTGCAATGTTTGACAGATTAAGCCAAAATTCTCATAATTTGTGTTGTGTTGTGTTTATGTATGCAGTAGTGTAAGACCGATTCAACGAAGCAGGAGCCAATTTATAAAAAAGTAGAAAAATACAATTATTTATTAATTTGCGTTAATTAACACACACACGGAGGCACGTTGACACACACCAAACACGGCGCTACGTTAGGCTAACGTTACTCAGATATCTTCATAACTAAGACAGCGGTGCAATAAACCATGGAATTCCCACCCACTACAATAAGCATTTCCCATAAAAGTGGCTCAATGGCCTTACAATCATTAGATATTCCACCCACACAACAACCACAAGATGCACCGTTACTGAATTACGTTACTATTACACTGAGGAACGAACAGTGGCGTGCGCCATGCCTGTGATTTAAAAAGAAAGATAAAACACATTACCCACGGCTATCATATTAACGTAAACCGTATAAATGATGAAACAAACCAACCCACAGCCACAAGGCCCATGCCAACTCACCCAGCTCCCGGCGTTTTGTTGTTCACTTGACTTCCCGGACAAAACACTGCAACTTCCCCGCATTGGCTATAAAACAAATATCCCCAACGATTACCGTCTACCCACATTCCATCAGCTATAAAACAGACTAACGTTAACGTCTTACCTTACACCCTGGACACACAAAACCCGCTTAGCTGGACGAAGACGGCACGAGACTTGAGCAAACAATGGACTGGCCGACTCTCCCAACCTGCTTACCTGTTGGGGCTATATCCAGGTGCAACGCATCCTCAAAGGGATTCCCTCCCCACGTCATCCGTCTACGTCACTACTGCTGGGGGAACCCCATACACTACGCTACCCCACATTCACCCCCCAAAACTTGAAATCAGTGACCCACTGATTTGCCCATCTAACCATAACTTCAGGGCTTGTTACCCCCCAACCCCCACTGACTAACAGCTGACCGTGGCAGGTTATATGGGTTTGAATGGCGTCCCGCTGTACACCTGCTGGTCTTCCTACGGACTGGCTTCTCAGGTGGCTTTTCCGATTCCACATCAGTGTCCAGCGAATCCTCCTCTTCTCGTAATGGATTAACCTCGTCTTCTGACATAAGGCTTGGGTTCAGGTAAGGATTTACTGGGTGAGATCTGCCCACCCAGCCTTCCGACATCTCCTCTTCACTCTCCGACGTCTCCTTCGCTGACCCCTGCTGCACCATGGGGCCACATAATCGTAGTTCAGTGCGATGAATGTTCCTCGGGGGCCTAGAGTCATCCACTGGGACAACAGAGTAAACAGGTCCATCCTGGCCCACCCTTTCCAGCACCCTATGGGGTACTGGGAGCCACATATCTTGAATCTTGTGTCGGCCAGTGAACTGCCTATTACGCACATACACAAGCTGACCAGGGCAGAGCACGCTATTACCGGTCGGAGCCCCTCTATGCCGTCTTCTTGACTCAGCTGCCCTCCTCAAGTTTTCTCCTGCTGTGATGCTACCCTCAGCTGTGTCTGGTGTGACTCCACCCACTCACTCAAATCCATCCGGGCATCCACATCATCACCTCCCAGGGTAACATCTAGCGGTATCCCGGGACCACGGCCAAACAGCAGGAAGAAGGGTGTGTACCCCGTGCTCTGTTCCGTTGTATTGTAGGCGAAGACAACTTCCGGTAAGTACTCCACCCACCTCCTCTTCTTCTCAGGGGGAAGGGTGCGAAGCAGATCATGCAATGTTCTATTAAATCTTTCACATTGCCCGTTCCCCTGAGGATGATAAGGGGTAGTCCGGCTCTTCTTCATGCCATACAACCGACAAAGTGACTGGACAACCTCTCCTTCAAAACACTTGCCCCGGTCCGAATGTATGCGTGCTGGCACACCATAAGGCTGAATCCAGTACTTGACAAGACATTTAGCTACAGTTGGGGCCCTCTGATCTCGCGTAGGCACTGCAACAGTAAACTTGGAGAAGACATCTGTAAAAATCAGCACATTTTCCCGGCCATCTGAAGAGGGTTCCAATACTGTAAAATCCATGGCAACCACTTGGAGCGGCTTCACGGCCAACAAGCTGCCCATGGTCGTAACCACCCTGGGCTGCTGTGCTTTAGATACAATACACCGCTCACAGGAGTTGCAGTAATGTTCCACGTCTTTATAGATGCCAGGCCAGTAACAACGTCCCCGCACCAGCTTGAAAGTCCTCTCTGTGCCCTGATGTCCATGCCCATCGTGCATCTGCTCTAAGACCTCTTTCTGCAGTACCTGTGGTAGTATAAGCTGCCGTACTTGTCCCTCTTTCCTGTCCCAGCTTTCACGGTACAGGACCCCAGCATCCTCCACCACTCTGTCCCACTGCCTCAGGAGTTCGATGGTTCTAGGAAGCTCCTGTGCCCTTTCTTCCCGGCTTGGCTTACGCCCAATGCTCCAATACTTCCGGAAGGCAGCAATCACCGTATCTGCCTTCTGCAGAGTGGCCAATGACTCTCTATTATACACTGGGAAGCTGGCGGTGCAGACCTCTTCGGCACCCACTGCTGCCACGTCTACTTCAGCCGGTGTACATCCTTGATTCCCAGGAGCCTGCTCACTTGTGTACTGTCTTGATACTTTTGGGGGGCGCTGTTGAGCAATGAGGAGTTAAGACGCGCGTGGTTGTAGCTCCTGCAGAGTTCAACTTAAAATTCCATTTTAAACTAAATCTAAGCATCTTTGACTTATTTGTCTGAAGGCTTGTCTATCCCCTGTCGTGTAAGTGCCCGCAAAACATTACAAATGCCGAGACCACCAAAGACAAGTGCCAAGACCGATCAAAGTGAGGAAGGCCTAACTGAAGCACCGGGCCAGATTGGGACGGTGACAGCGGAGCCGAGTGCACAGAACGCGGATCATCAAGCTGTGCTAGCCGCTATATCAGCCCTTCAAACGGACCTGTCTAAAGCTAAATCGGACATTTGTGATAAAATTGACGAAAAGATTGCAGACGTGAGTACAATATTGAGAGGGGAGATAGCCGCTTTGAAAGCAGATAATGACAGTGCATTTATTACTGTACATGCTCGCATAGACAGCCAAAATGACGCGTTGAAAAGTTTGGGGGAATCGGCTAATGCTACATCAGACATTGTGGTGGAGATGGAAGCTAAACTCAAGAAACTGCACAGCCAAGTTGACCAACTCGCTGAAAAGTGTCTAGACCTAGAGGGACGGTCCAAGCGGCAGAATTTGAGGATTGCTGGAGTTAAAGAAGGGACGGAAAGTGGTCAGAAACCGAGGGAATTCGCAGCCCAACTGTTAGCAGACGTGTTACAACTGGAGGAGAAACCTGTGATTGACCGTGCTCATCGGGCCCTACGGGTGCGCCCTGGAGACAACGAACCTCCAAGACATTTGATCCTACGGATTCATTACTGTCACGTTTTCGATGATATCCTACAAAGGATTATGAAGTCCAGAACCCTAATGTATCAAGGCCAGCGGATTCAGATTTTCAGAGACTTTCCACCCGCCGTTGTTAAGCGCCGTGCTGCTTTCACTCCGGCCAGGAACTTGTTGCGTGACAAACCCGGTGTCAAATTTGGCCTGCTTTACCCGGCTAAACTGAGGGTGACGCACAACGGGACTGAGTCGATGTTCACAGACGCAGAAGAGGCCCGTCGGTTTGCAGAACAGCTTTCAGCCAAGGAGGCGACTGAGATGCCTAAAGATACTTGAGTGGCCACGAACACTGAATGCACATTCCCTTTTAGACACTTTTCCCCTGTGTTTGGCCTCCCCCTGACTGCGGCTCCTGTTTGGTAAAATTATTTGTTTTCATTTTTGGCTTTAGGCGCCTCTGTGACTGCAATGCAGGCCTACATGTATGCTTAGAAAAAGTTCCTAACTATTGAGTTTAGACACTTTGAGGGGGTCTTTTGTCTTAACAGTTTCATTAATAAGAGTTGGCCTATTCATTTTTTGATTTTTTTTTTTTGCTTTTTCAATTCAGTAGGCCCAAGGACATAATTTCAAATATTTCATTTATTCATCTACTATAATTCCAAAGTCTGAGATTGCGTTAGATTTGGTTATGAATCCTATAACTGCAGAGCTACTAGGATTAAGAGTTTGACTGTTAGTTGTCAGAGTTAGTTAATTGCTTGGTGGGAGAGTTTGCACTGCACTTTAGTGCTTGACTGACAATGTTATGTACCTTTATGTGTATTATGTTATGGGAAGGGTGGGATGTAGGGGGTGGGAGGTGATGTGGGAGGGGGTTGGGAGGAGTGTCATTCAGCTTATGTCTATATATGCCATACACCGAACAAAGAGGTGGCAGAGACTAATGTATGCTGTTAGCTTACCCACGTAATGCATACTGCAACACAGAATGCACATAAGGGGAGCAATGTAACTTTCTGTTCCTGGAATGTGAATGGTATTAATGAGCCAGTTAAAAGAGGTAAGGTGCTTGCACACCTTAAATCACTGCAGGCTGACATTATTTTTTTGCAAGAAACTCACCTGAAAAATGACTCACATGCAAGACTTAGATGTAGGTGGATACAACAGATATACCACTCTAATTTTTCCATAAAAGCTAGAGGCACGGCTATTCTGATCCGCAGGGGGGTTCCCTTTAAGCAGCTGTCTACAATAGTTGACAGGGATGGGAGATATGTCATCCTTGTAGGAGAAATTCATTCTATGCCAGTAACCCTTCTGAATATATATGGTCCTAACATAGATGACCCGGAATTTTTTAGAAAGGTTCTAAACCTGATCCCAGACATTTCCAGTACTAATCTAGTCATTGGTGGCGACTTTAACTTTGTTTTGGATACCTATTTGGACAGATCATCTGCTTTGAGGGTGGAGCCATCCAAGGCATGCAATGTTATAAAATCATATATTGAAAACATGAACCTGTTTGATGTATGGCGGGCTTCTAATCCTGTTGGTAGGGACTATTCATTTCACTCCAGAGTACACAATGTCTACACTAGGATAGATTTTTTTTTAGTTGATGGCAAATTGTTACCCCTCTCATATAATGCCAAGTATCACAATATTATTATTTCTGACCACAGTCCAGTGTCTTTTATGCTAAAGCTCTCTGGAAATATGTCTAACCATAGCAGCTGGAGATTTAACCCCCAACTTATTTCTGATGTTAAGTTCTGTGAATACTTAGAAACACACATAAAACTTTTCTTTGAAACCAATGATAAAGACGACATTTCTCCCACATTATTATGGGAAACTTTTAAGGCTTACTTGAGGGGTTGCATTATTTCTTTCCAGTCATCCCTCAGAAAGCGTAATAAGAAGACACAATTAGAACTAGAAGAGCGTATTCGTTATTTAGATATGGATAATGCCCAACAACCCTCTCTGGAAAAACATAAAGAAATCTCAGCACTCAAATACAAATTGAATAAGATACTGTCTGATAGAATTTGCAGAGCTTTTACCTTTACTAAGCAAAAATATTTTGAGTTTGGCGATAAACCACATAAATTACTAGCAAGGCAATTACGGAAAATTGAAAATGATAGGGCTATTCATAAAGTTAAGTCAGCTGAGGGTACAGTCATCACCTCTCATGAAAATATAAATAAGCGTTTCAAGGAATTCTATGAAACCTTATACTCATCTGAGCATAGTGTACAGCCCGATGCAATGCAGTCATTTCTAGATGGTTGCAATCTCCCTTCATTAAGTGAAGTGGAGCGTGAGGCTCTGAACGCTGACATTTCATGTGAGGAAATTTTAGCAACTATTGGGTCATTGCCCAATGGTAAAAGCCCAGGTCCTGACGGGATTAGTAATGAAATATACAAAAAGTTTGGTGGTGTGCTGGTCCCCTATCTATGTAAATTGTACTCCCGGTCATATGATGATGGCATATTGCCACAAACTTTGACTGAGGCCACCATCACCTTACTCCCTAAAAAAGGTAAGGACCTAGAAGAGGTGGGCTCGTTCAGGCCTATCTCCTTGTTAAACTCGGACCAAAAGATTCTTGCCAAAACATTGGCCGGGAGACTTAATCCCTTTATGAGGAAACTTATACACCCGGACCAAACTGGGTTCATCCCCAATAGGAACTCTTACCACAACCTCAGACGCCTTCTTAATATTATGCATTGCCCTAAACTTCCAGCACAAGACCTTATTATTCTTAGTTTGGATGCTGAAAAAGCATTCGATAGGGTGGAATGGCCCTATCTTTTTGCGGTTTTGAGGAAGTTTGGATGTGGCCGTAGGTATATTTCCTGGGTTAGACTGCTATATAGCAACCCCTGTGCTAGGATACTAACAAATCAAACTCTTTCCACTCCATTTCAACTTGGCAGAGGCACAAGGCAGGGATGCCCACTCAGTCCTCTGCTGTTTGCCCTAGCTATAGAACCGCTTGCAGAAATTATTAGATCCCATCCCAAAATTCATGATTTTAACACAAATTGCACAAAAAACAAGATCTCTTTGTACGCTGACGACATTTTACTTTATGTTACTCAATCTCAGATAACTGTCCCTTCAGACCTGGAAGTGTTTCATTCTTTTGGCACTTACTCTGGATACAAGATAAATTGGAGCCAAAGTGAGCTGCTACCAATCCGAGTTAAAGATCGGGATTGGCTTAATCAGCTTCCTTTTCATATATCTCAGGACAATTTCACTTATTTAGGAGTAGTTATTACAAAGAAGTACAGTGACCTTTATAGGGCCAACTTTCCCCCTTATTAAATAAACTTGAACGCAATATCTTGTTCTGGAGGACACTCCCAATTTCACTGTTGGGAAGGGTTAATGCTATTAAAATGGTTTTTCTCCCCCAGATACTTTATCTTTTTCAAAATCTGCCCATATTCCTCACTAAGTCCTTCTTTAAGAAATTAGACTCTATCATTCTTCCTTTCGTGTGGAACTACAAGGCTCACAGAATAAAAAAAGACCATCTTTGCAAGCATAAAGTCAATGGCGGGCTGGCTCTGCCTGACTTCAAGCTATATTATTGGGCCACTGGTTTACGATCGATTGCACACTGGGTAGATGACACCCCATCACCATATGACGGGCTTGAGATGGAACGGGAGGACTGTCTTCCATATTCTATAAGAGCAGTTGTACTATCTCCTGTGCCTGTCAACAAAGCGCTCTATAATAAAAATCCTATAATTTATGATTTAATAAGGCTTTGGAAACAATTGAAAAAACATTTAAACCTCAACGCACTGTCCTTTTTAATGCCAATAGCAACAAATCCCTCTTTCACCCCTTCCACTCTGGATGGGTCTTTTAACATTTGGAGGGAATTGGGATTGGGTAGCATAGGCAACTTGTACATTGAGGGAGTGTTTGCCTCTTTCCAACAACTCCAACAGAAATACAATTTACCTAGGAGTCACTTTTTTCGATATCTTCAGGTCAGAAATTATGTTAAAACACACCTTCCTAATTTTGAGAGAGCAAAACCAGACAAACTGGAGAGCTTTATTAAGATGTTTGCCAATTCACGCCTTATAATTTCCCAATTATATGAAACACTGCAAAGCATGTGCCTTCCCAAGGTGGTCAGTATAAAAGAAGCATGGGAAAAAGAACTTGGAACTTTGATACCACAGAATGTATGGGAAGAGAGCCTAGAATACATCCATGACTGCTCCATCAATGCCCGGCACTGTTTAATTCAATTTAAAATTCTGCATAGATTACATTACTCCAAAGTTAAACTGCATAAAATATTTCCTGATGTATCACCCTTATGCGAGAAATGTGACTCCATGGAGGCTACCCTTTTACACAGCTATGCCTTATGTCCTAAACTTCAACAATACTGGTGTGACATCTTTAATTTCCTTTCCTTGGTGTTAGAGGTTCAGATAGAACCTGATCCAATTTTGATTATTCTGGGAAATTCTGAGGAGCTTCGGAAGCTTACAGTAGCACAACAGCGTCTTCTGGCTTATGGCTCTGTAATTGCAAAAAAACTGATCCTTCTTTACTGGAAGAAGAAAGAGGTGCCCACCTTCAAACACTGGCTAACAGACATGACAGACACTCTCCACTTGGAAAGAATCAGATTCATCCTGAAAGATAAACTAGGGGCATTTGAAAAATCTGGCAACCCTTGATCTACCACCTTGATCGATGAGAAGATCCTTTAGGCAGTAGCAATGCACTCCTGGGGAGGGTGGGGCAAGGAACTGGGCTTGTGGATTTGATGGGTCAGGGGGAGGGTGGGTTGAATTACGTATTGTGTCTGTTATGCTTTATATTTTATTTTTTTTTATTTTATTTTTTTTTGTCGGTGTGTCTTATTGGTTTTGTTTTTCTAAAAGAAACATTTTATGTCTATCCATATTACTTTTGTAAGGAAATGTTTCTCAATAAACATATTTGAAAACTTGTGTACTGTCTTGAGAGTGCATCTGCCCCCGCATTTAGACGTCCCGGCCTGTAAACAATCTGGAAGTCAAACTGGGCCAACTCCGAGACCCAGCGCTGTTCTATAGCGCCTAGCTTGGCTGTTTGGAGATGGCTAAGTGGGTTGTTATCCGTGAAGATGATAAACTTATTCCCAGAAGATAATCACGGAATTTGTCGGTAACAGCCCACTTCAAGCCCAACAGCTCCAGTTTCATGGCACTGTAGTTTTCCATGTTACGCTCAGACGGTCTCAGGCCCCTGCTGGCATAGGCCACCGGTCGTCTCCTTCCCTCAACATCTTGGGACAGGACTGCCCCCAGTCCCTGATGGCTTGCATCGATCTCTAGGTAGGATGTTTTGCCGAAATCAGCATATGCCAAGACTGGAGCTGATGTTAAATTCTCCCGCAGCGTTCGGAAGGCCTGGTCACACTCTGTATTCCAGTGCTGCTGAAACTTAGCTGGGGATAACTTGCTCCCTACCTTCACATTACCAAGAGCAGAAAGGGCATGGAGAGGGGCTGCAATACTGGCAAAGTTCTTCACAAAACGGCGATAAAAACTTGCAAAGCCAAGGAAGGACCTGAGCTCCTGGAGGTTCTGTGGCCGTCGCCACTCCGCTACTACGCGGATCTTCTCTGGGTCCGTTGCCACTCCTTCTGGAGAGATCACATGCCCCAAAAAGGACACCTGGGACTTAAAAAAGGAACATTTACTGAGCTTGACTTTTAAATTTTCATGTGTGAAACGGCCTAGGACTAGATCAAGGCGGGCCAGATGTTGCTCAAAAGTGGTTGAAAAAATGACCACATCATCTAAGTACAGTAACAATGACTGATGTCGCTGGTCCCCCAGAATACGCTCCATCAGCCTTTGAAAAGTCCCTGGGGCGTTACAAAGTCCAAAGGCCATACGATTGAACTCATACAGTCCAAAAGGGGTACAGAAGGCTGTCTTGTAGCGGTCTTTCTCCACAACCTCAACTTGATTATAGCCACTGGCTAAGTCTAGTGTTGAGAACCAGCATGCTCCACTGAGTGAGTCTAAGGATTCCTCTATCCTTGGAAGAGGAAACGAGTCCTTCCGGGTCTTGGCATTTAACTGCCTGTAGTCAACGCACATCCTCATGCTACCGTCTTTTTCGAACGATGACTACCGGGGAGGCATACGGACTGCAGCTCTCCCTAACTACCCCCTGCTCCAGTAGCTGTTTAATGTGTGACTTGACCTCCTCATACTGTGAAGGAGGAATCCTACGATACCTCTGACGGACAGGAGCGTCATCTATCAGAGGAATCTCATGCTGAATAAGAGTTGTACACCCCAAGTTACCGTCAGCCATTGAAAACACACTGTCATACTTGTGGAGAAGGCACCGAACTTGTTTTGCTTGTTCTTCAGTAAGCTCCGGAAACTCCAACTGGGCTATCTCTGGGGATAGGGCTCCCAGGATCCGTGAGACATGCTGTTCCAACACTGTTACTTGCTCCTCCTCTGGACCTGTCCGACGGAAGACCACTTCAGCTGCTCTCCCGCCCACCACTTCTACTGGCTTCAATACAGCTAAACATGTGTCAGGGCCTATGAACACTGGGGACATACTCAAATTGACTACAGGGATGGTGATCTGCCCATTACCGCTTAACACTAAGGCACCTGGAATGAATAGCCCCACCGGCAAGCAACCCATTTCCTCCCCCAGAGCTTCAACAAGTAATGGCACCTCTGAACCAACTGTACTCATACATCCACTGACTGGTACAAAACAAAGACTCTCAGCTGGGACTTCACAAGGGGCTATGGACTTGACAATATTCTCCTGTTTTTTATATATATGTTGCTCTTGCTGAAGCACTTCAAACACTGCTCTCCACCCCATCATACCCTGGGCATGACCCTGGGCAAGCCCACCCGAAGACAACGACTGAAAGCACTCCTTAATCACATTCATACCAAGAAGGCCTGGCACTAGCTGCTTACGTGCAATTGCTGCTGGGTCTATAGGATCTTTTACAACTAACACCCCCGCTTCGGAATGGCCTTGCCCAGGACCTCAATGTCAACCTCGATGTAGCCAAGATACGGGATGGCCAATCCATTGGCCGCCCGTAAAGCAAGCCAATTACACATCTTAAGTTTTTGGGGGCCAAAACACTCAAAATTTTGTTTAAAGAAAGTCTCTGTAACCGTAGTAACCATTGATCCAGTATCCAATAGACAATTCAAATTTACACCCATTTTGACTTCGACGACTGGGCTCTGACCCACCAAACACCCATACATTTCTGAACGAGCACTATCTGAGCCTATTCCTGACCCACCTGTGGCTCGGCCCCGTGCCACAGGGGGGTGAAGTTTCCCTGCTGTTCGGTCACATGCGCCTCCCTCTCCAAGGGCTCAGAGCGATTGTGTCTGGGTTCCCCAGTCAGGCTACCTCTAGGTTGACAATTTCTAGCAATATGTCCCACGCCTTGGCATTTAAAACATATTGGCCTACCCGATGAATCAAATCTCGGCTGCTGCGGTCGTCGGTTCACCCCAGGGCGATTGTTCACTTGGATATTGGCCAATTTCCGGGTCACGTCATCCAATTGTGCCTGTTGTTATCGCAAAATATCTAAAACTTCTTTCAAACTCGGATCTGACGATGGTGAGGGGACAGCAGCAACCGCATTTGTTTCCAACACTGGGTCAACAGCCACACGACATGAACTAACAACCCGCTTTCCCTTTCCCCAGCGATGTCTCCATCCTCTGCCCATAACAAGGCTTCTTTACGAAGGTCAAAGAAAGAAATATCAGAATCCTGACGAATTAGTTTTTTTAACTCCCTACGCAGACCCAAGTCAAATACATTTTCAGCAAATTGATCTCTTAAAGCAGAATCACTGCTCCAAGCAGCGTTAACAGGACACTGATTAATTTCCTCCCATAAGAGCATGAGAAAATTCCCTTACTGACTCGCCTTCCCTTTGCCGACGGTCAAAAAACTGCCGCTGGAGTTTGGTAAGTGACTGAGGGCGTCCATAAATTTCTTTCAAAATTTTTAGAATACAGTCGGGGTCTCTACGCTCAGTTAAAGGGCGGTAGCGTATCTCCTGTTTCGCTTCCCCCCCCAATTGTTCGTAAATGTAGGCAGCCTTATCCGCCCCAGTGTATGGCCGGTAACTAAGATTAGCAGTGAGATCATCTAGCCATTCAAAGAAAACTGAGGGTGAACCTCCTGAAAACACTTTACCTTTTTTCTCTCTCGTGAACCTCCTGAAAACACTTTACCTTTTTTCTCTCTCGATAGGTACATCACACATTCTCTTTGAGCTGGAGCCTCACTTACCCCACTGGCCTGGCTTGGAGGCCTACTGCTTTCCCTTGTTGTAGAACTTTCCCTGGTCTGCAGCCTTTCTTGCAGTGTATCATTTTGAGTTTTTAACTGATTGATGGTTTCTTTGTCTGCCTGCACCCTCGCTTTAAGGGCCTCCAGTTCAGCCAGGGCCTCGGATGAAGACATGGCAGCATAAACAGCCTATACCAAAAACACAACAAGTCAGTAGTCTACTCACAGAAAAAAACAAAATAAGCAAACAAAAACAGCAGCAGACTAAACAACAAGCTAGGCCTTAATCCCTGCTTTCTTGTCTTTTTATCACGGTGGGAGGACTTCACCAAATCTTCTCCTTTACAGCCTTGAATAGTGTTGGGCGCACACACTTCCAGCACGCCACTGTCGTTCCCAATATTAATCACAAATACACGCTATAACGTAGCCTATTGTGATTCAACGCGCCTCCTCACCACTTCGTTCTCTTTTGGTTTAAGCTATAGGCTACCCAGCTCGTCAGCGCCAAATTGTAAGACCGATTCAACGAAGCAGGAGCCAATTTATAAAAAAGTAGAAAAATACAATTATTTATTAATTTGCGTTAATTAACACACACACGGAGGCACGTTGACACACACCAAACACGGCGCTACGTTAGGCTAACGTTACTCAGATATCTTCATAACTAAGACAGCGGTGCAATAAACCACGGAATTCCCACCCACTACAATAAGCATTTCCCATAAAAGTGGCTCAATGGCCTTACAATCATTAGATATTCCACCCACACAACAACCACAAGATGCACCGTTACTGAATTACGTTACTATTACACTGAGGAACGAATAGTGGCGTGCGCCATGCCTGTGATTTAAAAAGAAAGATAAAACACATTACCCACGGCTATCATATTAACGTAAACCGTATAAATGATGAAACAAACCAACCCACAGCCACAAGGCCCATGCCAACTCACCCAGCTCCCGGCGTTTTGTTGTTCACTTGACTTCCCGGACAAAACACTGCAACTTCCCCGCATTGGCTATAAAACAAATATCCCCAACGATTACCGTCTACCCAAATTCCATCAGCTATAAAACAGACTAACGTTAACGTCTTACCTTACACCCTGGACACACAAAACCCGCTTAGCTGGACGAAGATGGCACGAGACTTGAGCAAACAATGGACTGGCCGACTCTCCCAACCTGCTTACCTGTTGGGGCTATATCCAGGTGCAACGCATCCTCAAAGGGATTCCCTCCCCACGTCATCCGCCTACATCACTACTGCTGGGGGAACCCCATACACTACGCTACCCCACAGTAGCTATAACTAACCGGAAATGTTTGTTATGGTTTTCATACCAATTATTACCCGAGCAGCATAGCTAGCTACTTCAAGGGTCGTAAAAACATCCAACTATGGTGCGCGCAGAGGTTGAGTTGAATGAATGAACGTGTAGATAAACAGCATAGAAACTCCATATGCAGAAAGAAATTAATCAAATATGTGTATTAAAAGAGTTTTTGAATCAAAATTGTAACGGAAATTACTTCCGCGTCTCAAAACCCTCAAATCGAACGTGACGTAGCAGCTGGTGATCGCGCCTGCTGAAGCGAGTAGCCCCCAGCTGCGGACTTGCAGCCTCAATGTGGGCTGGGCTCAATGTTGAGCACAACACTCATTGCTAAGCTTCAGCCTATGAGCGCAACGCCTGGTTGAAAACCTATGGCCATTGTAAAGGTGTGCGTGTTTTTAGGGCCACGACTGAATGACTATATTTTCCTGGGGGCAGCGAATGGTAAACCATAGGCAACAAAACTACATGTGAAAAACACATAACGTTAACACGACGAAACAAAATTTGCTCCGTGCAAATGATACACGCAAAACAGACAAAATTGAGTCAAGTTTAAACAAGGTCACTGCTGAAAATGATTAAACCGTGTATAGGAATGAAACATAAATCGTAATAGTAGCCTACACGAAACAGTAGGCGTGTTTGAGATGTAAAGCCGCCTACAGCCGGCTGCAGCCAAGCGATGCATTGTGGTTAGACGCTGTGTCCGACTTCCGGCTGACTTCACCAAGCTTGTGAATGCGTCACCAAAATACGCCCACAGCACGTCACTCAAAACTCGCGGTAACAAGGCGCCTGCAGCCGAAACCCGCATCTCCTTTTTCTCGGCTGCAAGAGGATGCATCCCACCCCCATGACGTAACTCATTATTCCGATTGGTTTGAAACTCCTCATGACAAATATGACACCAACCACGTTGTACTCACTGAAAATGGGCTTATTTGAATGAGCTGCTGCTAAGCAGTATGCAAGTTTTGCCCAATGAAATAGCCTTATTGCTCTCCAGCATGGCTTGGTTTGCCATCTCAAATAAGCATTTCATACCACATTACTATTTTTAACAAAACACCTTCAAACACAACTCTGTTCCTCTTGCATTGCAACAATAATTTATTAAGCAACATTATTTGATTTATTTCGCCAGTTATCACGTTCATTTTAATGATGAAATGAGGGGATTCAAGCTGTTTTCAGTGCAAACAAACTTCCGCGATATCTCCTGACATCCTGTTTCCTGTTTGGCTACAGCCAGCTGCAGCTGTGTTGTCCACCTTGTCCCCCATGCTTTTCCACTCCCACCGACGTATTTCCGTAGATCTCGCTGGCTCTGGCTACAGCCTGTAGCCGTACCGACTCTGAACACGAACGAGCTTAGTCACTCAGTCCATCGGACACTTGCGTGTCGTGAGGAAGTAATGAATGACGGTAGGCTAATGCATGGTTAATATATTATAATGGCAAACTTGGAAACATTCGTTCCCTGATGCATTTGCCTATCCATGCGTAAAACACTGTTCATTTTTGACTGAACATTTGAATCGAACCAACTTGCTCTTACAATGTGCAAGTATGAGCAAGGTATTTTATGATGCTGGTACTACTCATATATCTCCATATAATAACACAAAAACTATCCATTGCCTATCCAATCCAACCGCAAACGTGTGACACATGTCTCGGACAACTTTGCAACCGGGTTTTTCATTTTTCTGTTAGCCTGTCTTACCCAGAGCCAGAGATTTTTTCTGTACCACTCTGGTCCTACGATAGACAGTCCTTACGGTAGGCTACAGGGAGGGTTGTGCTCAACATTGAGCCGCGTAGGCTACAGCGAGGGATGTGCTCAACATTGAGCCCAGCCCACATTGAGGCTGCAAGTCCGCAGCTGGGGATACTTGGCTGAAGCAGCAGTTTACAATGAAAACTCACGGTGAGGAGGGTCAATGTTGTGAATATATAACAGAGACATTTATATAACATGGGCCATGACCCACTGAGACGAAAAAGGGAACAAACATAAATAAAAGGAAGGGTTATTAGACACAGGAGAGAGTCAGAAAACTGTGGTTAGACGAGAATAAGTGAGAATTGGGTTGGTGTCTTGGTGAATGATCAAGGGCTAGGTGAATGATCAATGGCAGGCAACAGAGGTTGATCGCATTGCAGTATCTTGATCTATGATATCTAAAAGTTAATTTAAGACACAGTGCTTCTGGCTTAAATGAGGACCATGCTTGAAAAACAATGAAGTTGACAGTAATATTGCTTAAGGACATTATTAAAGACACCAACCCAATTCTCACTTATTCTCGTCTAACCACAGTTATGGACTTTGCTAAATTCATTTATTGTATTATTATTATATGCATGTCTAGCTGCTATAGAAAAAGAGGAACGTCTGAAATACAGTGGACCCCAGCACCACCTAAATTGATGAGGGTGCTCCAATTCTGCAATTGGGTGATATAAAACTTCAACATAATCTCACAGAAATCTGTGAAATGAACACAATTTATATATTTTTTTTTAAAAAAAAGCAATCTGTGGTGGGAGCACACTATTGTAGACTTTATTGGGATGGAAGCAGATATCACACCCACTGAAAGTTAATGAGACACAGTGTTGGTGTGAACATGTGTTGGTGTGAACATGCCCTTATTGCCATGGGAAAATAGGGTCTAATTTTTTTTAAAAAAATCTTTGTAATGTGAGAGCATGGGGCTGTGGGAACATAGGGCCCAATTTCCCAAATTTCCTAAGAAATGCGGGAACATAGGGTTGTGGGAACATAGGGTCTAATTTCCGAAAATTCGGTGAAAAAATAAAAATTTCTTACAAATGTGGGAACATAGAGCTGACCCCCATTTAACTATTGTGTGTCGTTTCCTTTCTTCTGAATAATAAACTAAACATAAATCTATCTATATTTCTTATTTACATCAAACATCATCACTTACACTTCATTACTTTTACCTTCTATATCAAACTTTAATTTTATCTCTTGTATAATCACCAATATATAAATTTTTTAAAATATATATGTACTTTTATCTTCATTTATTAATCATAAGTATCATTATTTTATCATAAGTATACATATATTTTTTTTTCTCTTTAATATTTTTTTGTTTGTTTTTGTTTTGTTTTTAAACACATTGAATGACTATTGAGTATGATAATGTGCTATATAAATAAAGTTGAACTTGAGATTGATAAATGGTTTGGAAATTCTAGTTTATATTAAATACTGTATGTAAGCTATACCTCACTTTCCTCAAAATTATTGTACATCATTGTATTATTTTTAAATAATAAAAAAATATTTCTAAATCATACAAATCAAGTGTAATTGAAGAATGAATCCACTCTGGGATTCCCTAAAACTAAAAAGACACTAAAACAGGACTTGGACACCTAAGGGAAAGCTCAAGCTTAATTATGCAGAGAAGAGAAGACCAGAGTCAGGGCCTGGGTGGGACCACACTAACATGCTGTTATATGTTCCAAAGTTTAATGAAAAACGATTTAGTATATATAGCCTACTCCCAATAGAATGACATTTAACATGTCTCAGAATCAGAACACATTATAAGCATTGTGTCACATTTGATGAGGTGACATTACAGTATTACATTTATCAGGCTGTGAGAACAATCACTTAATTTAGGCTGATCTTCACATTATTTGTCCTCAAGAAGTATTAATGTGCATCAGTAACAAGACAGAACCAGAGACCTATAAGGAGTCAGACTAACAGAGCTTGAGAGAAGAGTAGGAGGGGAGAGAGTTTGCAGTAGACACTCCAGTGTGTGCAGGGAGGGACACATTGCTCCCATATCAGTCGCCCCTTTTATTCTGAAAGAATAACATTAAGAAAAAATATTGGCAATTTCATTGTTGCAGTACAATGACAAAATTTTTAATGCTAACTCCCAAATGAAATCAGGATTCTGACCAAACCACCATTGAGTAAATGTTCAAATAAGTCAAGGTAAACACTCTACGCCCGTGGAGTCTTTGACTCGCAAGTGACTGAAGTGGTGGATGATATCTCAAGAAACAAGTGTTTCTCGCAGTGATTCTTCAAAATTGCAGGCCGCGATGAAGTCGCTGAGATTGACTGAATTTGTGTTGAAGTTGCAAATCACATCATGAAATCCTGGAGGGTCTGACTTGGCATAGTAAGACCCTGAAGCCAATTAGCTATATTGTTCTTCTCAAATGGGGCCCTACCCCCATTGATTCATTAACTACCTTCTGTTGTTGTTGGACATTCAAGTCTTTTTGTCTAGTTTGACTGCCATTTTCTAACTGAAATTGAGCATTCTACATGCCATGGAAGTGAAACCAAATACATCAGGATTCAGGAATAACCTTGACAGTGCAAAACCTACGATATGACATCTTGATTCAACAAGCAAGAGGTGTCTGAAATATTTCAATATTTAACTGTCTCCATCCCCAATATATAGGTCTATGTACACAAATCCACACTTGCTTCATTCCCAACATGTGCATTGCTCACCGTTTTGTTTCGTTTTGAGAGCCTTCTTGTAGCCTAGTGTTGTAGACACTGTGGGCTCGTGTGTAAATGTGACTGTCAGCAGTGTCTGTAAAACTATAACATTTAAAGGAGCAATGTGTAAGACTGTGGCCAAAATTGGTACTACAGTCATGCTCAAAATATTTTGCTGCTTTTAGCCATCTTCATCTTTCAAAAGCATCTCATACATATCCTTGTTTTATTTCTCACTTTGTCATTGTGTATTTCAGAAGAATAATGAGGCATGTGACAATGAAACAACACAAAAACCACTTGAAATGACAACATGAACACTATTTGTAGGCTGCAACTTAAGTTTTCAAATGCAAATATTCTGACTAGACTACAACTGTCGTGAAAACCAGGATTGTTTAACTGACAGCTTGGGTTTAGTGTTCATACCGTAGGTTCACTCTACCTCAAATTCAGACCTCTGATTGTCTTCAAAGTTTGTTTATTCAAAGTAGAACATACCAGCTATTTGTAACCACTTTACAACAGAGAACACTTCTCAAAACATTTGTAAACCAATATACAGTAATGAAGTACAAAAATAATAATAACTAGAAAAGCGCTCAGAGAGCGCAGACCTCCACCAAGGCAATGTGGTCACAGACACAATATACATTCCAGATCATGTTCTGGATCACCGATCGCCACCAAAATCATCAGTTGTTGCTTGTCCCAATATACACATTGTCCAAAAATTTCATCCAAATCCATGCAGTACTTTTCGAGTTATCCTGCTGACAAACAGACAGACCTAAACCAACGCTACGGAAAACATAACCTCCTCGGCGGAAGTAATAATACAGATTAGTCTCCTTTGTGTAGCCATGGATATTTATAGGCGTAGCCTATAACCTGTAAATATATTTTTACAGTCACTTACAGTCACAGTCATTTCCATGCAGTGCAAAAGTGTATTTGCACTGTAAAAGTTCTTCTTTGGGGATTCTGTATGGTGCACCATCACACCAGGATGTCAGTCATATGAATGTCATTCTGTGTTCTCACAGATGTGTATTTCACAGGTGGTGGAGGAGGTTTGAAAGGTGGGGGAAGGTCCATCCTGTTATATAGACAATAATAAACATTAACAGTTATGGTTAAAATGCTTAACAGAAGTCAGTAACATGGGCAGATCACATGCAGTATACAAATGGAGCTTGGAAAGTAGGCAGGTGTTCTACCAAAACCAACATGTTTCTTTGGTCTTAATCTTGATCATTTTTATAATCATTGTCATTGAAACAAAATGTCAGTGAAGAATCATAAAAATCACTCCTATGTAATTACTGACTTCAAACAGTAATGGTTGCTGGTGCACTGTAACAGAAAAATGGAAGCCTACTGGTATTGATGTCAACTTGAGGCTGTGGTTTTGCAGCTCAAGTTAGAGACAACCACACAGGCGCAAACACACGCACACACTATTTGTGAAACCTGTTTTCCTGTCTGAAAACCGTTCAACCAGAGTGTAAACAACACTGAGCTCTGTATACACACACAAATGATAGTTTCAACCAGACATTTAAAAATACACTATGTTCAGTGAATGAATGACAATTTTATAGCTAAAACTGAGACAAATGAGAACGTCATCAAATCAGGCCAAAATGGTCATAGTAGCGGTTGTTGGCTATATTCTATTGGGGTTGAGAGTGTGAGATCTAGTATTATTCTCATGTGAAAGGTCCCAAGTGCAATGGGGCGGCATTACTTGAATGTATTCTCAGACAAGAGAAGTAATTTGAAATAATATATTGAAATAAATAATTCATCAATTATATTTTAAAAACTATACTTGATGTCTGACATTGCCATAACTATGGGATGCCTTACCTCTTCCTGATGAGGTACCTCCGGTAGAGACAGCCAAGGACTACGACCAACCCCAGGATGAAGAGGATGATGAGGGCTGGCAGAAGGCCTCCACTGTTAGCTGATGTAGCAAATACAAGATGATAATCCAACCTAGTTCATACAATCTGTATGTTCAATGCTAAGGTCTATGTACAGCGTTTGTTTAATTCCAATAAAGCTTTTTTAGACAACATATGTAGGTGCATGATAGCGTGGTGTAGTAGGTGGCTACTCGGTGAGGTTTGGCCAATATCGTTCGAGTATTATTGCACAACAGTCAAGTGTAGGTATAGTGAAATCAGGAGGTAAACAAATAGCTACATGAGGGTAAATTGGATACTTTCACTGCAGCCATATCACTTGCATCACATTCTTTATTTTCAAACCAATATTATTTACCTTGTGTGTGTGAGTGTATGTGTGTGTGTTTGCTTATGCTGGAAAGTGCTATTGTGGCACTGAATATTTTGCTGGATGAAGAATTATCTTACTTGTTACTTTGGGTGACAGGTCAGACATTGTGGTGTTGCCATGGCTCTGCTGGTCGGGTGATGTAACAATGGTTGTGGTCTCATGTGGATTCCTCAGGGTCCCTGAGCCCACCCTCTGCTTTGTACTGTTTTCAGGGCCTGTCCATGCTAGTGACTCTGTTTCTGTGGTGCTGTTGTGCATTGTGCTTTGTTCACTGTCCATCCATGGCATGAAGTCCGTAACTGTAGCATTGCTATCCTGGGACACAAGGGACCATGTGGTAGCTTTAGGTTCACTCTGGCCATTGGTGTAGGAGATGGATAATGTGCTGGATGCCTCAGTGGAAGAATGTGAATGGGTGGAGATTCCATCTGTGTTCGCCAAAGTTGAAATAGTCGTGTTTTTAACTGCTGATGAGTTGCTTGTGCTTTTAAACGGTGTTGGCCTGTGGCGTGGTCTTGGGGTGGAGCTAACATTTCCAGGCTCTTCTGTTGTCTCTAGTTGTGAAGTTGTATGTCTGTCCTCCTCGCCTGTTGAAGAGAAAGGGGCAGCATGGAGAGAGATAGGAGCCCATATGGGTGTGATGAACAGAAGAGAACTGAGGAGTATAGATGCAAACTTAACATTTAACTCCAATTGGATTATTCTGGCCTGATTTGTGTGTGCTTGATGATAATATTTGGGGGCCAAGCAGTGAAGGCATCCTTACTGTACGTTCAGACCGTAAGCGATTCAGGCGACACGAGCAACGGAAGAAATTGACTTTGTATGGAGATGGGCGACTTCGGAGGCAAAAGCGGCTGGTGTGGTGGGCAACGAAACTTGGACGATGAAAGGAAGTGAAACTTCGGGTAACTTTATGTAATGAGCTATGATGCAGTCTGCCGACTACCAATCAGAATATTGATATCCCGGTGTAACTCCTCTAGAGAGGACTCATGAAGAGAAGCAGCATTGAACGTTCGAGTGCTCGTCACGGGAAACTTTACCATTTTTGTTGCTATGCCAAGCAATGTTTCTTGGGAGCCTTCTGCAACTCCTGGCAATCGCTTGCGGTCTGCACGTACAGTTAGTGTTTTTACCTTTTCTCATTATTCTGCTCACTGGGTGTCTATAGCAGCCCATAGAGTGCATTGGTTAAAAGTTCTGAAATGATGGTACATTGATTGGAAACAGTCCCCTGATCAATGTCACCAAATTTCATGCAGGTCCCTCCAACTCTCTGGAGCCACCAACAGGTCAAAGTTGGAAGTGCACCCACTTACGTAACTTCTCTCCCGTGCAAGCGATGCTCAAAAACTTGACGAAGCCGTCAAGCAGGAAGTGACCTCATATCTCAGTCATCCTTTCATCTATCTTAACCAAACTTGGTCACATGTCAACTGACCCCAATGCAGGGCAGCAAAACACATTTTGTCCAGTATGGCCACTGGGGGGGTGCTACAATTAGAAAAAATGTGTTTTGGCTCATATGTCATGATGGCTTTGGGGTAGCAACAAAATTCCACTGTCATACCATACTATCTGATGTCCCATTTACCTCCATTAAGGTGACAAAAGCTTTAGGGCCCCCAGCCGATCAAATTAGACCACAGAGTCACCAAACAGAATGTGAGCCCATATCTCTCAAAGATTTAACATGTCTGAACCAAACTTGGTCTTGGTCTCACCAAATTTGGTCAAATTGCACCACTATTGGGTACTATAATAAGCAAAAAGGCTCTTTTTGGCTTATATTGGAGTGCATTAATATCTAACTTCTGGCCCATGTGACCAATTAACGAAAGGCCAGGACTGTTGGGTTTCTTGGGCCAAGCCAATTCCAATGCCCCCTATTAAGTTGTATTTCGCCAACTACATTTTCTGCCATTTTGAATTTTGTCAAAAGTGAAACTAAAGCTTCAGCAGTCACAAATTTTGTCCAATCAGCATGAAAGTTGTTACACATCATTGTCAGGCCAAGCCGCGTCAAAGTTATCAAAAGCTACTTCGAGGTCAAAAGCGTGCGGCCGCCACAGACAATCACATTTCGAGGCGAAGCCGGCAAATGGAAATGGCCATGGATCTCAGCCAAACTTTAGTCTACTGACATGAAACGTCTTGTGGGCACTAAAGGTCATCTCTCTGATTTATCTACATCCTGTTGCCATGGCTACTTACTCTACTTTTCTGCTTGCCCCCCTTATTGCTGCTTGCAGCTAGGCTATATTTTAAATTGCAGTTTGTTAGAGTTTAAATTGGAAATTATTATTACCCGTAGATCAACTTAACTTTTGCATATTTCTGAAAATGCCATCTCATCTCTCAATTGGTTTTCTTTGCCCGTGTCTACATAAAATAGTCTTAAAAGTTTTTGGAGGAACTTGGAGGAAAATAATTTCAATGTGCAATAGTTTGTTTTTTACATCTCACCTGCCTGTCTCCTATAAGCCCAACAAAGCGAGAACCTTGTGTTGGAAAATGAAAGTTTGAGAACCACTGTAGTGATTGCAAATTTGAGAACCACTGTAGTGATTGCAAATGATCACACAAATGATAAAATACTTGTTTTTCTGAGAACTGTCTTGTGCTTGATATGAATCAGAAGCATTCCTGCTCTGTATCTGATATTAAGAGATGCTTAAAAGGCTCTTAAGTAGAGTTGTGGGTAGTGAAACTAGAAAATCACTCAGAGATTGCAGAGTGCAGACCTCTGCCAAGGCAATGTGGTCACAGACAGAATATTGTGTGTTGGATCACCAATCACCACCAAAATCGAATCAGTTCTTACTTGTCCTAGTATACACGTTGTCCGAAATGTCATCCCAATCTGTGCACTACTTTTCGAGTTATGTTGTACACAGACAGACAGACAGACAGACAGACAGACAGACAGACAGCACACACACACACACACACACACACACACACACACACACACATGTACAGCCTATATATTGAGGGCAAAAGGACTCACAAACTTTCACAGGGGAGACAAAACATATGTCAATACTGATTTCAAGCACATTTTTTTTTGGAATGGAATACTGTTTTCTGATTGGCTGACAGGGTGTCCCTTGGTTCTAGAAAACAGGACACCTGATTGTTTCACCAGTGTTCCATATCAATACTCTTTAGAATGCAGACTTGTCGATCTTCTTTCTTAACTTCTTTCCACATGTTTCTTTTATGTTTTATACACTTGCTTACTGTTAATACGCTTTAGTTGCAACCTGGTGATAAGCATCCCGGCCTTCGAGGTGTCCCAATAATCAGTATGGTAATAATGGACTTAAGTAATGCGGAGCGCTTGTCATTTCGCTTCCATCTTACCCATTATTACCTTGTATCGAGACACCTCGAAGGCCGTTATCCCTTACAAAGATTTCAAGTAAATCTATTAATTTATTGTTGACAAAATACTATATAGCCTACTATACTTTGTTGATATACATTAAACAAATATAAAAATCCCTAACCAGTCAGAAGTTAGACATGGACAGTAGCTAAGACTGGTGCTGCTGCTTTTTTACTCCCCAGAAGTAATTGAGGTAACACATGAAGAGTATAGAGACATACATGGTGAGAGAATGAAAGACTACTTACCTTTGACGTTCAAATTCACATAATGTCTCACGGTTCCATATGGAAAGGTGATGATGTCACAGATATAAAGGCCACTATCTTCTGGCTCTAGATTCTCCAGGTCCAAATAAAATCTCCTGAGTCCATTAACAGAAGAATTTTTCAAGGCTCCTAATTGACCTTTGTTATTGTTTGGTTTCCATTCACCAAACATTGGATTGTAGACTACGACAATCTCCTCCTGGCGATTCTCCCCCACCTCTCAATGCCATTGCATCTGAACAACATTGGCACTCTCTGAATTCAGATGGCATGGTAAATTGATGTTTTGGCCTCTCCTGCCATTAATGTTGACTATGTTTATTGAACTCACGCCTGTTTGTCAAAGCCAAGGTAAGTAGAGGTTGTCAGTCACTGTTAACTGAATGTAAGCAATGAATAAATGCAGAAGAAAGGCAAAGAAAATGTAATCAAAGCCCAGAGTCTTATAAAAGTCATATGACAGTAACATTTCATATATTCAGAGATTCAAGTTATCCTTACCTGACATGAGAGAAACAAACAAAAATAAAGTGATTGTTTTCATCTTCCCCATGGAGGCCATATTTTTGTACGGTTAGTTTGGTAGACGAGTGAAGAATGAGGTTAAAACGTAAGGAAACATCATCACAGGAAGTAGGCTACCACTAGACCAAAAAAAACAAAACAGTGTGTGCAGGTTTAAGCGCTGCAAGTGTCTGTCTTTCTGAGGGAGGACTTCCTTTCAGATGTCTGCTGATCAGGCAACCAGCACAGAGCTGTCTATCACTATAAAACCAGATTCTGTACGCGTGTGTGCGGTGTATGCATATAGCTGAGCATGAAACCTGTGGCAGGAAATAACAATGAATGGCTGCTCTGTTTTCTTCGCTCTATCCAACTATATCTGTTTTGTTTGTTTTTTTCAGATGAAATAAAAACATTTCATCTGTGCAATTTGCAAATGAGATGAAACTTACACCACACAAACACACACACACACACACATTCATTTATTTGTGACATCACTAGTGTCACAATAATGTTTCTGTGCCTGACAACTTGTTTACACTGGGCCAAACTGTCACACCACTTCCTATACACTTCCTGGCACCCGTAACAGTTTGTCTGCACCATCACCTTCTTTATTTTTTCATGTAGAGATCTACTGTAATTGCACAAAATTCTTTTATGAATTATACCTTGATAGTCTGTTTTTTTCCATAGTGCTTTGGGTAACTGTCCACTGATCTATCGCAGACAATGGGGTGGTATTAAAACATTATATAGTAACCTCTTGGCTCTCTGCCCCCCCTTTAGCTGATTAAAAGGGTGAATGCATGGTTCCATATTTGTTTGGACGTTCTAGACAGCTTAGTGGAGTGTCTGACATTTTACCTGATCACGCGCATCTACAGTTCTTTCAAGTATGCTTTGCTCAATCAGGGGAATGCCTGAGTCCTGTGTGGTTGTCTTTGGCCTTCTCTTACTGCTAACTGGGGCACAAGCTTTTTTTTCTTCCCTCAAATCTGAGGCCCTCTCTCTCATACTCAGAAACCATCGGTTATTTTGCCATATCACAGTAGGCAGTATTCACACATTTGTCAGTTTTCCCATAACATCTGCGTTCCAATACACATACTTACATGTATTCTTACAACTCTGTGGGGTAACAAAGTAGATGTCTGTGGCATATTCATCATCTATTAAAACAAAACTGCAAAACTGCAGACATTATAATCTCTTAAAATTGTGTACATACTACATAAGGGCCTGTAATTAACAAGACATATGAACGTTAATGTCATTAATGTTGGGGGGGGGTGTAATGGGAAGCTGATGATGCAGACAGTATAAGAACCTTATGACATTTCATGACAACTGTCAAAAACATTAAAAAAGCATCATTCCATAATGTCACCACCATTTCATCTGTAATCTTGGAGAGTGTGCCTTCTCATCAGATGTCTTCTGCTGGATCAATTTACCAATAGTTTTTAAAGACAAGAATTTGTAAAAACAACACTTCAGACAGGAAATTCTCCCAATTAATAATAAAGATTTTAGTGTGGGTAAAAGTTAGTATACTTGATTGCGGCAGCCTATCTGCTCAAAAATCTTAAAAGCTGCATAAAACACAAGATGCCCTGAAAATTGCTGCCTCAAGAAAAGTAGAGACAAGCAGAAAATAAAAGGTAAATTCCCCCTTATCCTAAGCAGATCTAGACAGTTGGAGCTGGGGAGGAGGAGGGAGCAATTAAACACAGACATATAGAGTAGACCACTGAGAATAAAAACTAGCGCAGCTTTTGTTTGGGAACAAAAGCGGATTGGTTTACTGAGACCAATTAACTGGGTCATTTGGAGTTTCCCGTTTGAAATTGGTCATTTTTTGAAGATGAAGCCGAGACAGACAGGCTTAAAATTCTGCCCTTACAAAAAGGGAGTATGGTTACAGCAACAGTGTTACAAACAAACTCCAATGAGAGGTTGCTTGGTGAATTTTTTAAAACAGAAGTGATTCAAGTCTACGTCACAGACAGACCACAAATGGCTGAAACTGCTGAAATGTGGTTGTCCCTTCAACACGTTTTGTTCTAATCAGTGTCTTCTGCAGCAGTGTCTCCACTGAATGTCATTGCACATTTCAGCTGTGGCTCCAAACATAATTGTCCAGCAAAAAGGCTAGCTCCAATAATGGACATTAAAAATGAATAAAACAAAACAAGCGTTCATCGAAATACTTTTAACAGTTGTCATTGTGCACAGGATGTCTGGCACTGATACACAAAACAGTCACATGATCTCATGTCTTGGCATGAAATCACATGACTGCTGAGATGTAACCTATTGCATTTGAGGCTGGTGTCCCAGCAGTTTCAGATGGTTCTCCTCCCCTTGTTTGAGAGGTGGATCAGGGCAGTAGATGGTTTTTCAAAACTTTTGTAGGGTCTCAAGCCACCTGCCCTATTTAAAGAGGGTCACTCGAACAAATATGACCTCCTAGACACTTTCAAAGCATTTTCTGTTCTGTTTCTGTAGACATTTTGAGCTTGAAAACTGTGTTGTTCCTTAATTCTGTAGATGAGTACAGACTGCTGAATCTCCTGAAGAGTTCTTGTTTGTGTTGATATGTGTTGTCTGACTGGCTGTTTTGTCTCTCCAATGTATAGATCTTTACATTCCTCCTTGCAATTGATTACACCTGGTTGCTCTTTTGATGTCTTGAAATCTTGTCCTTGGGGTGAACCAAACACAATTTCAGTGTATTTTTAGGTTTGCCATACACAGGGATATTGAGCTTAGAGAGCAATCAGGAGCTTCACCACATAAGGGATGACAACCATCTCCTTCCACCCCATAGGTTGGCTATTTTTTTATGCCAGTTATACCATGACACGCTGAAGCCCAACAACAGTCACAGCATCAGCGCAATACATTCTGAATGTGGATCTATAATAACAGCTACAAAGTATGGAGTGGATAGAAAGAAGAAAAACATAAACCAATTTCAAGAGGAGGTCAAAGAAGTGACGTGTTTGAGTTGTGGAGCGTTCTATTTACTTCTTTGTTTTTTGTTGTGAGGTCATCTGTGCTAGGTAGCCGCAGTAAGTGGGTTGTTGTGAAGGAAGGTGTTGCTATGGCTGTGGTAGTATGCTCTTGATAAACTGCCCACGGCTTTCTGACTTCCCCACCTTCATGCAAGCTCAGTGCCTTTACTAAAAAATCAGCACAGCATTGCAGCCAGGTACAGCAGCTAATAGTGACATGAAATGCACACGGAAAAGGAATGCAATCAGGGATTATTTTCTGACTCTCTGACTGAATTTTGTGAACATAAGCATTTATTGAGGGTCCGTTGGATGTTAACCTCTCAGACGGAAGAAGACAGCATCTTGGATAAATTTATAAACGGCTGTGCTGACTTAATGTCTTGTTCACACCCATCTGATACACACAAATCTTCACTTAGCAGTGAGCAGATATTTAGTGAGGCCTGTCACTAGGTGGCGCCAACAGCCTCCTGCACTGACACTGTCTTGTTGACAGGATGAAGGATGAGTTATCACGTTTGTATTTACAGTTGCCATTGCATTTGAGGATCTGCATACAAAATATTGAAAATTAAAACACTAAAGTCATTAAAATGACTTTGAAAAAAAATAGCACATTGCTTTCACATTATTATTATTACAAATTATTACTGTGATTTATTTCAGAAAACTGTGTTATGAAATTTTATGAAGAAATTCTATTGTACTTTTGAAGAAATTCTATTGTAGTGATATTATGGGATATTGCTGATTGGTGGAAAGAGGTGGCTTTGTGTCTTTAATGTTTCATAATTCAGTGAAGTTGTTTATTTACAGTTGCCTTGGTCCATCCAAAAGCTGTAGCTTTTAACCTTATTGACATTTCTGCACAGAGAGGAATATTTTAAAGTGGCTCCAGCACTGAGCTGGAGCATTATCCTATTATGTGAGGCTGCTCTCTGAAGCAGCTCATACTCTCTGGGTCCTGTCAGAAAGGGACATTTGCAGGATTACACACGACACAGAGGTTGAATCTTCACACACACACACACACACACACACACACAAACACACAGGCTTACACATCATGTGTACAGACAAACTACACACACACACACACACACGCACGCTTGCATACACATGCACACACACACACACACACACACGTGTGCCAGTTGACTAATTTCGCAATCTTATAGATTGGTAGAATACACCTCTGTTGAATCAGTGATTCAAATTCACAATACTTTTTTTTTTATTAACCATCAGTGACACACACACGCACAGACACGTACAGACACACACTCACACACTCCCCTTACTCCCATCAGCGCCAGACTGTGCACCTGTCATATGCTCTCTGCGAACCTGCCACTCTCCCTCTCCGTGGATCTCTGATTCAGACCCCCTCTCCTCCCAGTCTCATTCTCCTGCTCGAAGGACCAGCCTATATGCTGTTTCATAAAATCACAGGCTCCCAACGTTCACCGGGCAGGTATTATTCATTGCTCATGTCCCAGCGATGTCCCAGCTGTACTTGAGCAGTCATACGGAGGTTTTAGGGTTGGAGGAGAGAGGGGAAGGAGGGAAATAACCATGATGATGAATTTCTAGCCCCCAGAAATGTAGTTGGAAGAGTTTACATGGTTTACCATTTTTGGAAATGCACAGTGTATATTTCTTCTTTGAAGAAAAGTTCAATTAAATATCTTCTCCTTCCGTATAATTGGCATGTCTATTGGCTTTAATTAAGATTCCATTCTTGATTTTGTGCAAACATATGAGTTGATTTACCATTATAATTAAAAACAGATTTACCTCCTGCTTGCTTTACAGATTAAAATGACCCCCAAGACGTGTTCTTTCATCTTTAAGCAATTATTGTCCTCCAACACAATTCGCCCTTCACTGGAAATTAATTTAGATTTGGTAAGACCTAAAACTCCAGGCTGTACGTGTTTGACTTTGTTGCGGTACAGTCTGGTTCAAGTAGGTTATCATAGACAATGTACATTTCATTTCAAAACTATTATGTATTAAACTATTAAAAATATCAAAAACTATATTTGTATGCAGAAAATGCAAATTAAATATGTTTTGTACAAGCATGCACATTTTGCTCTCTCTTTTTTTAAAAAAAATCAGGATCCTACACAGCAGCAGGTGGAAGCAACTAGTCATCAATGATTTCATCTTGTTAGCACATGCTGGAAACACATTCCAAGTCATTGCTTACAAGTTCACTGAGGCAAAATGTGTGTACGCCATCTGTCATTTCTCAATCAACAGATGCTGGAGAAAACTCTGTATGCAAACAAATCAAGCACCTGAGTAATGTAAGATGAAGCAATTCATTTGGAAAGCTGAAGATTGTTTTTGGTGTCCTGCACCATAGTAACTGTCAAATCTCTAACTTTGCTTCACTTCAAAAGGTCAAGGAGTAAGCAAAGATGAGAAGTTCTATAGTTTCTTGTTAGATTTTGGGTGGTTGTTACATTTTTAAGTAGGCATAACAGCTAAAAGTAAGGCAAAAACTTCATTGTCTGACTCTTGACATTACAAATCCTTTTCTCCCAGAAGAATCTGTTTGCTTTTATACTTTGAAAATTATCATCAATATCAATTATATCTAAGACAAACCCATAATAAACCACAAACATGTTTTTATAATTATTATTTTATTTTATGCTCGTAATGTGAAACGACAACTAGATCTACTGGATATTTTATTTGCCTCTGCTTCCCCAAGAGTAATAGTCACCAAATTTAATTTCATCTGATACTTCTCACTGCCAAATGAAAATACAGTGGAGTAAGAGCGTGCAGTTCACTCTTATGGCAGTTCATTTTGTTGTTGATGTCTGTGGGCAAGGGACAGTAAGTGTCTCTGCCCTCGTATTTACACCTACAGTATGTGTTGAGCGCTTTACGCTTAGGATGGAATCAGTGCAGAGGTGCCACCAACCATTCGGACGAGTGAATTTACTGTAATCTGACTTGCATGCTTATGGCCTAGAGTGGACTATGGGGCTCAAGCATGGAATCCATTCTCCTTCCCACTTGACCCCAGGCAGGTTGTGCCCTCCTATGAAGGATGTGAGGATTTCTAAAGCAGGTCATCCACATCGAGCTGCATGCAGGGACAGCTACAAACAAGACTCAGATGTCCCAAGGAACATCAAAGAACGTGCTCACGCAAAAAAAATACACACAAACAGCCAACCGTATCGTGAGCTTACCCTCAGGAGCCGTGGGTTACTGCTGTGAGTATGTGCGTGTGTGTGCACAGTGAAAGACACCTTTAGAGAAATGGAATAAGATGGAGAAAGAAGACATGAAGACATGGTCAGAATCTCTTCCCACAATACATCCGTCCCTGGCAATCAGTTCCAGCTCAAGTGCTGCCTGGCCACCTCCGTGCCACAGGTCCTGTTAGACAAGAGGATGAGTGTGTTCAGCCTCCATGGAGAGGGCTAAAGTTGCTGTGGTAAAGGGCCTCTCCTTTCTTCATCTCTGTGAGAGAGGATTCCGCCACAGTCAAGCACACAGAGTCGGCATCCAAAGACACCCACCCAAGGACATTACAGTGCATTTCCAAATGCAGAATCTCTTTATTTTGCATGAGGTGATAAAAATGTAATAGATTTTTATCTCTGTGACTTTGCAGAGACCTTTTGTGGAAGAAGCCAACTGAAGAAAAAAACCTTAACTGAACCAGGCTTGATTTTTATTCTCCCATTCATGCCAACTAAATACGTCTCCTCTGAGTGTAGACAGACAAAATGTGACAGTTTGTTTGCATGAGGGAGCTGGGGAGGAAGAACTCTGTTCATTAATCCGATAACTAGCCAAGAACGAAATGCTGTTTTTAAGGTAATGCCTTTATATAAGTCAGCCCAGCAGGCTGATAACAAAGTGTTGCCATGAATAAAACAGACACATCTGAAAGCCTCGTATCGGAGTAACCTTTATTTTTCATGCCCTGGGAGTGTGAATGAGGCAACTCATAGGGTCACAAAGGCACATTCAGAATGACAGCTATTATGAATCAAGATCTCTAAGAAAGGAAGAGTGTGTGTGTGTGTGTGTGTGTGTGGACCAAGGTCAAAGGTCAAAGTAAAGATATTTAGCTGACATTGATGGGGTAAGCTGACACTGATGGGGGAAATCAAAGACATGTTTTCAGCTCTTCAAAATGTTTCTTTTGTGAGCACCTATTTAAATTTCAGTTCCTGCTGAGTCACCCCCTCGGATAACACCAGTCACAGTAGACCCTCTTTTCTTAAGAGTGTAAATATGGATGGGAAGCCTTGAGCAAGCTCATAGGTGTGCACAGATTCCCATGGCGTAGGTGAGCCTGATTGTGCAGCGCTTGCAGAAAAGGAACGATGGCCTCTAGACTATGCTGATCAAATCACCGGACCACTTAGCGTAGCAACATGCCACAAGCTATTAGCTGCCACCTTGACAGAGGAGGGAGAGAGGCTGCTGCTTCATCCCATGGTTGCCGGGGATGTCAATTAGTATGAGGAGGGACAGGTAAGTGAAAGTCCACAGCCAGGCTGTTAAAAAACACGCAAGCACCAGCCACAGCCGACATCCAACGCTGGTGTTTACTCTCCAAATGTCAGATGAGACGATCGACTCCCCCTTGGCATGTGCGGCCGATTACAGGCTATAAAAATGATAATACCCCCACGGTGAAGACCGCACTGATGGAAGGCTGTGGTCACCCTCCACTGAGCAAGTCTACCGTCTGTGCGGTGACGGTGTGGGCTGCGGTGTTAAATCGGCTTAAACCAAAATTTAGCATGTTTTCTCGAGTTGTTAGTGTTCTCACATTCCAAGGGCAGACAGGGCAACAGTGCTTTGTGCCTTTTGGTTATCCCAGCAAGACAACATTACACATGCCTGCCTGCACAAAGGCACAGCTACACGGAAATGGACACACACAGAGAATTACTGCAAAAGATCTTTAATGAAGCAAATGCAGCTTGCTCAGAAGGTCAAGCAAAGTCAGAGTGAATGAGTAACTTGAAAGTAAAATTGTACGTGATCAGTGTTCTGCACTACAGGGAACTGTGGATTCAAAAGGAGATGGAGAAGATGATTGGAACCATGTGAAGAAAACTCCAAGGGACGCTCTTTCAAGCACTTAAAAAAAGCTCCTAATGTCAGTGCATGGTCATTTTGAATTGTTAAAAACTCAGACACGTTCAACATCAAGCCCTCCTCACAGACTTGAAACCAGGAAGTGTATTCAGCATGCTGGGAGAGGAGTGGCACAGCCAGTGAGAGTTGCAGAGCTCTGTAAAAGCCTCTAACCCACAGGGCAATTAGACCCACTGTGCAGCCCTGATCCGACCCAGCTGATGGGTGGGAGGGGTGGGGGTGGGGGGGGGAGGCAGAATAAGAGATAAGGCAGTGACAAAAGCAACACGTCCAGCACCCAGCAGGTTTGAGGTGAGACTTTGTCTGCCGCCGTGGGAATCAACAGCAGTGGGGGGAGTGTTCATGCATGTCTGACTTTTGCACCGAGCCAAGAGTGAGGTCGAGAAAGAAGGGGAAAAAAAATGTGAGGAGTCTATCTGCACAGAGATTCTTCAGAGATTTTTCATCATCATCATCATCATCATCATCATCTTCTCCTACTTCATTCCTTCTCGCTCATCATTCAGGAATTGAAAGTAGGAGTTTCAATTACAGAAAAATATGAGAATGATGGAGGATACAGTAATTTGAAAAATAAAATGAAAGAATATATTAAAAAAAACTGGAAACGAATAAATTAATCATTAATGGGCTTTATCAAATTAGCCGCTTGCTTTGATAGCTTGTGCTTTGGCTGAAATATTCCTTGAGAGCCAATGAGGAGAGTAACCTATAGTACGTGATGAAAAAGACACGTCTGCCTGAGAGGAGATGTCTTCTCCCCAGACACTGGAGTCAAATGTGTTACCTTGATCCACCATGGAGCAGATTTAACATCTCTGGACTGTCAGATAGTAAGTAGAAGGAATCCAACAGACATGGACCGAACTTCTGGCACTTGTCTATGAAGCGAAAAACAGTCTTGAGCCTCAGAGCCTAAGACCATAGAACACCAATTCATCATCATCATCTCTCTCTCTCTCTCTCTCTCTCTCTCTCTCTCCCTATCTGTGATCAAACCAAATACTCTCCCTGAAAACCCCCTTAATGGAAACCATGCTCATAGACGAAGAATACTTTTGGGCACTATCCATGTTAACATTCAGAGAATGCAGCAGGCAAAATTGAAGATTATGATTACATTAAAAAAAAATGGTGAAGATTGGTCTGGCCAGTATTATTTAGATTTTTCCCCATCTCTGTCTCATAATAATCTTGTTTCAATCTTCCTCTCTAATATATCCCCCCAAGTGCAACTCTGCCGGAAGTGGAAATCCCAATACAAATCCATTTACTATGCATGGGAAATTAACAAGGCTTTCACCTAGTCATCACTCTCATACAGCGCCTTAGTGTGCTTTATCCCTTCACCAGAATGTGTCTCAGCCACACCCCATTTAGTCCACAACAATCACTCAGCCACTTTGATTGCTGCCAGTAAACCCAACTTTGGGGGAAAAAACACTGCAGTTTGACAGACAGCTATGATCTCTATGACTGATACAGAGTCAAAGTGTGTCAGAGATTTTGTCATATAAAGCAGTGGATAGACATGGGTCAGTCAGACTATTCTTTCTGTGGATTATTCTGTGGATTGGCCATTTATAGTAAAGTGCTAGCCTGGTTGTCACACATAGGCTACTTTATTGGTTTACAGCAAAAAATATTGGATGGTGATAAGTCTGTCAAACCCAACTGCCTTTTATCACTCCCCCTTCCATTCGTTCCTATACTCTGGAGGTATGGCTTCAAGAAAAATCTGAAGACGGGATTGGACCTCTGAATTGTTTCTTTTCAAATGCCTAGTGTTCTCAAACTGTTTTTCCTGATCACATACCCTGCCTTTATTTTGAGGTTAGTGATGTCCAGGCACAATATCGTGGCTTCAGTTTCTCACTCTGTTCACTGAATTTGGCCCGCACAGATCTGTGTTATGTTGGTGAAAACAAAACTCCATTGAAATGTCCCTGACTGTCTGGAGGAACGAAATGAAATGAGCGGAGCCAGCAGGCCGCGCCTGGCTACTAGTGGGCCGCTTCCTGGGTGTAAATGCCACAGCTGTTTTTCACCCCAGTCCGTCACAGAACACAGTTGAAGAAAATACAAAAAAAAAAAAAAAAAAGTGTTTTCTCATCACAGTCCCTGCTTGGTTGATTATGGCCTTTCACATCTTTAATACTCTACCCAATTTGTCGTTCTCATTCTCATTACACCAGTTTCCTGTTAGCATTATAAACTGCATAGAGAGATATTTTCTTTTATGAGACAGCTCCCAGACTAACATAATTTAGTAGTTAACAAAGAACATGTATTGTGTATTTGTAAACTATAGCCCCAAGATTATATTATATGCCTCATGAATTTGTAGCAAAATGGGGAAATTCGGATGTGTTTGTCAATTCATAAACACACACACACACACACACACACACACACACACACACACACACACACACACACTGATCAAACAAAAGAGACCTTCCCACAGGAAATCCATGAACTGGAGTGCTTTCATAAGAGCGTTTCTATTCTGGTGTGAACATTACCACACACACTGTAGGCCCATATAAGGTGTTAAGCATCTTGGTTATTGTTGGAGAGGAACTGGTAGGACGCCCAAAGAGGCCTGCCGCCCTGTGGAGTGGGCCGTGTCTGACTGGCTTTGACTGCATTACACAAGAGCTCTCCACGCCACGTTACCCAACACCTCTTGCCAGTACCTGCTTCCGTTAGCGAAGGCAATCCCCGGCAAAAATGCCTCTCATTGTTGACCCACATTGTTGACTTGCATGCATGGATTAGCCAGTTAGTTTGATCTTAATGTAAAGGCCTTCTGTCCTGTGTCTGTGACTTAGAAGGATGATCCAGAGCAAATATATCCTATAGGCTCTATATTTGGAGGATGAGCAAGATGATGATGATGATGATGATGATGAAGATGATTATATGAGTGTAATCTTTCATTCCTGAGCAAGAGGACATTAATCAGTGTCCTATTGCCCATGAACAAAAGTTTATCATCTAAAAATAGGTGTTTGTACTCTTTTTTTCTCTCTGATCCTCTCTTTGAAAAGTATTTTCATTTCAGAATCTGCATGATATCCGGTGCGGAGATTTTGGCATATGCACCGAGGCCTGGTGGAGAGAGAAGGGTTCCCCCAAAAGACATTTGAGTGACAATGACTTATTGCTCATAAATGAGGCCAGACATGTCCAGGCATTCTCTCCAGAAGCAGACAGACGCTCCTTCCTTCTCCCCACTGGACAGAAAGATCATTAATTACGTAAGTCGATGAGGTGGATATGCTCATTAAACAGTGGATTTCCTCTTCCCTTCAGCTCCGCCAGCCTTCTGCCTCTGACTGGTCGGCACTGCCAGTGCCAAGGCCCTTCCAGCAGCATTCTGTCTGATTGAGGCCTCCCTTTTGCAATAGGACTGTAAAAACACATTCTTTTCCCCTGTTTGTGTTTCTGTATGGGCACTTTCCATCCGATTTTAATATACCATGATTGTAAATAATAGGCTGTTCTGTGGCATATTAATAACAGCTCTGGGAACTTCACGGTCGTCTTTCTCTCTTCCTGTGTACGGTTTTTGGGTATTAGACACCCAGAGCCCCTCTCAGATGTCGCAAAACATCTTCAACATGCTCTTGGACACCATGATGGATGTCTGGCCAGTTTTCTAACCATAAAAATAATGGAGACCACACGGATAGAGCGAACGCGTGATTGGCTGGCCTGCTTAATTTTGGCTTTTTGCTATGCTGGCGGTATAATTAGCACAGTTGCTAATCACAGTGTACGCTTTGTAAATAATTTCACTCATTTCAGATAGGATTTTTCAATTGTACTGTGCTTATATTTCTATAAAGTTTCAAAATCAGCGCTTAGTCAGCAGGCATTATGTTTCACATTATTTTGGTATGAGAGAATTTCACATGCTAACAGAACAATTGGCTGCCAGACAACCTGTAATTTACTCGTAAATATACTGTATAAATTGACTATTACGAGGTTTCTACTAGCAACATTCACAAAATAAGAGCAAGAGAAAGCCAATAGGTGACTTTTTAATCATTATACTGGTATGTGGAGAGACTAGTTCCATTCCACACTCAAGCAGTGATGATGGCAGCCCTGTGTAGCACTAGAGAATAACTCCAGCAGAACTAACCCAGTGATGGCAGCCCTGCAGAGCACTAGATTACTGCTTAAACCTGCTCCTGATACGGCCAAGGCTAAGGTCCCCTCTTCTCTCGTTGGTTTCACACTTAGGATGGTTAAAACATGAAGAGAGGGAACAAGAACCCCAAAAGATGTGCCTGCCTAAATGGCTATTGTTGAGACAATTCTCTCTCTCTCTCTCTCTCTCTCTCTCTCTCTCTCTCTCTCTCTCTCTCTCTCTCTCTCTCTCTCTCTCTCTCTCTCTCATCTCTCTCTCTCTCTCTCTCTCATTCTCTCTCTCTAACCACCGCCTTGTGTGTGTGTGTGTGTGTGTGTGTATGTGTGTGTGTGTGTGTGTGTGTGTGTGAGAGAGAGAGAGATTCTTTTTTCAGGCATTTTTGAGTGGATTATTAGAGTTTGACCAGAGAAATAGCAGTTGAAATAGCTTGAGGTGAGTGTTGTGATTAAAAGAGAGGGGTGAAAAAAGACAGAGGGACAGAAGAAATGAAAAGAGTGAAACAACCACACAAGCTGCTGCCAAACCACTTCAATACATAGAGTAGAGTCTGATTCAGGATCTCTGCAACAAAAACAACAACAACAAAAGAGAGAGAGAGAGAGAAAGTGCTGCTGTCTGACTTTGAACTTCCTACAAAGCTGGGCCACTGTTCTTTCCCACCGCATCTCACATGGTGTCAGATGTGGTGGAGATCCAGCGGAAATGTGCCACATCCAAACCAGAGAGAGAAAGGGAGGGAGGGAGGGAGGGAGGGAGAGAGTTTGCGGCTTCCAAAAGAGAGGACCGTTAACGAGTGCTGGCTTTTATGATGTCTGCTTTGTGAAGAGGAATGCAGGCAAGAACCTCCGAAAGAAAGAAGAATGGCTGTGAAAATGACTGTGTTGGATGGACAGGGCCAGTGAAGCTGAAATATGGAGTCTATTTCATGTTGGATGGCGCTCTTCTCATCAATTTGAAAAGAAATAGAAACTCAGGGAAAAAATGTGATGCTTGAAATGTTTCAAGTATTGATGGTAAAACTCTTGAAAACATTAGTACATTTTACTAATCCATTTAGCAAGTTCCAGGTAGATCTTAATAGGCCTAGTGCACAAATAGCAACCAATAGAAAGCAGCACTACTAATTTAATTTACTGTCAGGCTTAGAGTGTGCACACGCTGTGTATGTGTTCAGAATATACAGGCTACAATTCCTTTAACCATTACATTGCTATTCATTACATGTGTTGAATATTAAAACTAATACAGAATCAAAATGTATGTTTTTAACAGCAGTAATTGCAGTATTTTACTCTGAATAATTTATCATTCAAATGCATAGCTGATACCTCAGAGGCTTTAAGGCTGAAGTATTCCTGCCTATCCCCACTAAAGCTCTTTCTTTGAAGGTTCTTGCAAATGATCAGGAAGCCATGTGGTTTTATTTTAACCCTTTGTAGGTCACCCCCAAAAAATATTTATGAAAAAATTATTTTTTTGTCTTTTCCAGCTCTAGTAAGCTCCAATAACAAGAATCAATGATTTTTTTCTCAATCGACCCCCCCATCTGTATTTTGTGAACCTCTACCAAACGGTTGAGATGACTGTAAGGGGTGCATTTTACGGAACACTGGAAACATATAGAAAAAATAGATATACAGCTATAAAACTTTGTATATATGCATATTTCTGCATACAATCACATTACAAAGTGCTCTTTATTGATTTTTCAGCAAAATTATCTACTTTTGTAATAGGCTCCTATTAAACACCATACTAATGGCGATCCCATTGAAATGCATTGGTAAATTCTTCCAAGCCCAATATCCAAGGACAGGCTGGGCCAAAAACTTTGAAATAGCATTTGCCATATAGGTCTTAAATATCTAAACATGCAAAAACCAAATGAGTATGTTTATTACTATGAAAATATGGATTTTTGGGGAGGGGAGACTCGCCCCCATTGAAAACCATTATAATATCGGATATATATAATATACCCTACACTCCCTTGAAATGCTTAAGTATACCATCTAAGGGTGTGGAGGGCATTTTTAGGACCTAGTGTACCCAACCATTGAGTTAAAAAATGTTCTATGAAGAGATTCTATGATTTTTTGATACTTGACATAACAGCCTATTAATTTCCATTCACTGAATTATGACCCTTTAGGGACATCTCAACCGTTTGGTAGAGCATAATTTCACAAAATTATTAAATACTCAAAACGTGTATTTTTGCATGAAAATTGATATGTGTGTTCTATGGACTGTTTTTAACAATATTAAACAGGAAAAAAACTCCTATACTTGGAAAATATGGAAAAATTGATAATATGTATAATGGCTGATTTTATGAAATTCCGTATTTTAAAGTCATACAAGCTAAAATGGCATGGCTTTAAAATAAATAGAGCTACTGAGCAAGTTTTTTGTATTTAATATATAGTATCCAAGTAGTATAGATGATTCCATGTGATTTAATTAAGGATGGTTTGGTTTTTATCAAAATATGAGGAGTTAAAAGTTGCTCTACCAAACGGTTGAGCAAACCTATAAAGGGTTGCAAAAAATAGCCAATTGTAAAAATGCAATAAAAATTAAACGATCCATTCATACATGATTGAAATTCCTTTGAACCCAAGGCTATCAGGGTCATTTCACAACTTTTACTTTTAGGTTCTTAACTCTTAACTGGTTTCATGCTATTGCTTGTTTTGTTTTGCCAAATCTGGCTGTGTCTGATGATTCACTATAGTGATATAAATATTGTATAGACTTTGCAATTTGGTAAATGTACTGACAGAATATCTTATTAGTTTTCCTATTTAATTGATGTTTAATTGCACAGAGGTGAATGGGTAATAGACACTAATGCATGATAATCCTCTCTGTTGCTCTCCTTGGTGCTGAAATGGCATTTTGTGTCATTGCTTGTGTCCTGCTTATATGACAGGGGCCTGAAAACAGCTTGTGATATGGAAAAGAAATGATTTATTTTGTGTTGGGTGGGGGAGTAGGGGATGGGCAATGGAAATACCATGAAAGCCATTCAAGGACAAGCCAAGACATGTACAGACATGTATGTTAGATAGATTCTTTCAGATCAGACAACACATTACAAAATGGCTAAATAAAGAAAAAAAAATTGAAAAAAGCTGAACCCTATGAGAGTATTTTGGAATATAATCTGCTCAGGTTGTAGGGAATTGAACAGAAGCATTTTCAAGGGATCATTTTCAGCCTGAACTGTTCTTTCTCATTTTAATTGTGGCATTTTGATTTGCACCTTGTTGAGTGTTCTCCCTTGCTGAAAGCCCAAGGTTCACTTCAAAGGCATCTCCCATCTCTCTCCCAGTCGCTCCTCCGCTTCGCTCTCGCTGCTTTCAGCCTCTTGCACAACAGCCAACGAGAAAAGCTGCAGTTTTACATGAGCAGAAAAAAAAATCCACCCATTGACTGCTTTGACTGCAGAATACCACCACTTCATGTAAACACAGTGTTCAAATCAATTTAACTTGTGTTGGCTGATAAGCCATGTTATGCTGGCAAACATTGGCAAAACAAGTTGCCTTGCAAGTCGCATAATTCACTTAATTTTTTACAAGTACAGAAAAGCCTGTGAAAATGTCTGCATGGAAAGTTTGATAACATTGACTGTTGAGGTAAAATGCCATGCCACATGCCAGGCTGCTAGACGTCTGTGCCAACGACTGAAATCTTCCTTTGGGATTTGTTTGCATCTGAAGTATGTCCTTTAGCTACGGCCCAACGATGTATACACAGGAAAGACACTAGTCAGAGGGTTTTCACAGATATAGTCAGTACTGTATTTTAGACAGGAGCATCAATGGCAACCTTTATGATTTTAATAGAAATAGTCATAGAAATACACAATGCTATAAAAAATACTACATTTTAGTTATACTGTTTTTCAGAAGGTATGTTTTTTTTTCATCTATGACCTTGTCATCAAGTTCATAGATGAAAAAATGGATGCTGTCACATTTTATTCATTTCCATAGCTGTTATTTTGCATATTGTTGTAAATGTTTTTAAAGTATTTCCACATTTACATTCCGCTCTGGAAACTAAGCAAAAGCAACTGCAGGCCAAAAGTTTTGCACATTGGCACTCCGAGGTGAAAAGTAAGCCAAAGCAATCACCAAGCTCTGACAGAAAATCACACTTTTTTTCTCCTTCCCTCTCTCCCCCTCCCCCTCTCCCTCTTCCCCGTCTGTGGCATGGATCAATGGGTATTCAGATTTCCGGAAGAGGGGTGAGGTGTGTGTTTGTGTGTGTGTGTGTGTGTGTGTGTTTGTGTGTGTGTGTGTGTGGTTGAAGGATGAGGAAAGAGGGCTGAGGTGTGTGTTTGTGAGTGTGTGGTTGAAGGATGGCCTCGAGTGTGTGTGCATGTCGTCTGAGTTGGGCTGTTTGCACGCTTGGCTGAAGACAGGGGTGTGTTTGCATGTCTATGTGGTGGTGGTGGTGTGTGTGTGTCTGTATGTGTGGTGGGGAGTGTGTGCATGGATGGGGGGGGGGGGGGTGTATCTGTCAGTCTGTTGCTTCCAGGTCAGCCCCCCCAGGACAAAGCCCCAGTCTCCTTTTGTTTTCATGATAATACTGAGTGCAACCAGGAGATAGGAAACCAGCGGACACAGATACACAATCACCTCTACACACCCAACACCAGCTTCTCCACCACCGCTGGCCACCACTGGCCTCAACACAACACTGACCCATACTGGCCTCAGGTCAGATGCATTGCACACGGCGGGGAAAGAGCTACTGATTGGTTTTCTTTCTCAAAACATTTATCATGAAAGGTAGTGTTGAGGGTGATAATCAAAAACCTTTCGCCAGCAATGGAGACTTTGCCTTTAATACATGGGCCAAGCTGAAGAAAAAATGACTGATTATCCCAGTGAAACCTAGAGTGTGAGAAATGATTCCTGACATACTGTTGCTATGTGATAACAGTATGTGGACTTGCTTGCTCGTAAGAACAATTAACTTAAGTTAATGAATAAGGCCAAATTGGATTTTCATTTTTAAAAGAAATCCATCTAAGAAAACCCCTCTCAGAACTTAATTTCACATCTAAAAAGTAATCATCCAGTCAACAAAAACCAACAAAACCAAGTGAACACTTTGATCAGAACAATCACTCAAACTCACTGTGAAATAAAAAGGTGAAATGAAGTGAAGCCATGCAGGAACTCCTATTGCACCTTTAAGGAGCTGAAACGGACCACTGAAACTTCTGATGCATGTGCAGCATGGCATCTCTACAGTAACTACAGTCCAAGCAGGAGGACTCTGACAGGTCTTGATTAAATACTCATATGACTACATCCACATTCTACACCATGATCATTTAGCAAACAGCAATGTTATCTCAATTGTCTCTGGTTAAAAGTATGCAGTCAAATGAGAGAGGTTCAGTCACCCTAAGTTGGTGGGGTTGTTGGGAGAACGATTTAGAAATACAGATTTCTGACGATAGCTGGACGAATCATATTGCATAGAGTCATAGCTCATCTAACACAAATGACTCCAGAACCTTTTGGACCCCCTAATAAATTAGCCTAACTGGAATTGGTGGATAGGGACACCTGTTGGAAATGTCAGAAGGAAGCGGGCACTTTAATTAGTCCAAACTGCAGGCTTTATTTCTGTGAAAAAATGATCAGATATGGGATGGGATTATCACTCTCTTCAATGATCTATTTCAACTTAATCTTTCTAAATCTCAAGCTTTATGTATTCTGGGTCTGCTACCAGTGAACATTAATTTATCTGGAAGACAGGGCTTTGGGGACGTCTAGACATAACCATAACAAGGTGTAGGATAATAATACGGCTTTGGAAATCTTTTAGTTTCTGTTGTTTAAAGGAATTATTTTCGCAACTGATAGTTGTGTTTTGCTGTCTGCCCAAATGGCCCACAATAAAATAAAAAAGTATGCATTCAATGATGGCAGGTATTCCCTGGAATTTGACAGGTGATATAGTTTACTGCAAGCTTTGTATTTGCCTATAGGCTTGTCTGGTCCATAGACTTGTGATGGATCTGGCCATAACTGTCTCTGTGGGCCTACAGGCTAGTGTTGGATGCCATAGATCAAAAGTCACAGTCACAACAATTTTCAGATGATTGCTAATTGAGTTGATTGTTACATCCCTACAACTTTGTGCGTAGAATATTTTACATCGATATTCATGTAATTCAAATAATGACCCAAATGAGTTCAATTTATGATATTAATTCCATTATGTTCATAATTACACAATAAGACACATCATCTGTACAATTCAAAATCATTTGAATATTTCATAGTAAGCTTACTTACCAAAGCTGCCAAGAGGCAACGCAAATATTGTATGTTCACTATGGCATTAAATATAAATGCAATTCATTTCCAATTTAATTTAAATAAATTCAAATATATTACTTTTGGAGTTCTGCATTCTTGTGATAGACCATTTCAGATCAAAAACGTTCCCAGACCCCAATTAGGGTAGGGTCTAAATGACAATCTCAGTTAGTTGAGAGCAGGGGTTTGTTTCTTAGATTTAAAATACTGACTGCACAGTCTGTGTCCATAACCAGCTATGACAATAAAATCTTACATGTGGACGCGAGGGGCAGAAGCAGCAGAATTGATCCATAAAAGAGTCTGCCTGCAGAAAGAGCCTTTGGCTCCCGGGCCGTCTATCTGTCAGTCTCAGACACATGCGTCCCCCAGCAAAAGCTGTTTTGGGAGGATTGCGGGATTGTGTGTGTGTATGTGTGTGTGTGTGTGTGTGTGTGTGTGTGTGTGTGTGTGTGTGAGGCTGAGATCTCAGTGTTTTGCTAGCCCTCCCAGCTCAGAGCGCTGAGTGATCCCCTCTGACTGAAGCGTCTATACGAAGGTCACTCGGCAACCCAAACACTTTCAACTGGTTTCCTCACAACGGCCCAGAAAAGGCACCAGCTACGACAAGGGTGTCAGACAGGATATTTTGGCAAAAAACTGAGTATTTTTCTGTATTTTTCTGGGAGTCAACGACTGAATGACAGTGAATGTATTGTTTATCTGCTCGGTGGTGGTGGCGGTGTGTGTGTGTGTGTGTGTGTGTGTGTGTGTGTGTGTGTGTGTGTGTGTGTGTGTGTGTGCGTGCGTACGTGCGTGCGCGTGTGCGAGTGAGAGTGCGAGCATGCATGTATCTCCCAGTGTGTGCATTCTTTATGTTCTATATTGTTGCAGGACATATGTGCATGTGTGTGTGTGTGTGTGTGTGGGTATGGGTGTGTGTGTGTGTCTTTAGGGACTGCCAGGATGGATCTAGGCATTTTGTAGCGGGTCATTATGGAAGAACTCTCTGTTCCTCCTCTAATATGCTGAGGCTCATCCCTGTGTTAGCTTCTAAAGCAGACAGGATTGCGTAAGCTTTCACAATCCCTTCCTATCACCAGGGGCCACGAGGATGACAGTCTCTTGGCTGAAGAGAGGGAAAGGGAGAGAGAGGCAGAGAGAGAGAGAGAAAGGGAGAGAGGGAGAGAGAGAAACAGATAGACAAAAAAGCATTATTTCTCTTCAAAGGGGAAATGATTCTTTTGGAAAGTTGACAGACCTTGCTTTTATGTGCATTTTGTAAATGTATGTGTCTTTTGGTATTAATATTTTAGTAGGGTTGATCTTTTTGTTTGTTTTAACCCCATTTAAAGCTAGCTCAGACTGCCTCTGCTGTGCAAATCAAAACGACTTACCAGCATCAGATAACAGAATTTTGGTTTTGAATTGTGCTGGATTAAATCTAGACACACAAAAATGTTAATTTATGCTTAACTACGGTATGTTAATAAATTTACACTTTTCCCAACAACATTAATAGGCTACATTCTTTAATAACCATGGTAATAGTTGGACCTTAGGGCCATTAAAGAATTCTGCTAGATAAGGAACTCATAACCGACACTAGGTGATGACTAGTTCCCATGTGTCCTTTAGAACATATCAGACCTGTCTTGTTCCAGGTTTCAGTGCTGTCAACACAACCCAATGGATCCCCTCCAAGGGCCAAAATGAGACCTGGTTTCACTAATAATTCTTCAGACAAGCTGAGTGGAGTTGTCACCATTCATCAGGTATTTTTGCTCCAGCCTTAAATTATTGGCTCATTTGGATAAAAATCCAGCAAAACATCTTAACACAATGACTGCCTAGACATTTTAGCAGCTCATCCATTCACTTTCACAGCTAATTACACAAGCTGATTATGTTCATGTTAATCACTTGTAAATGATTTACGACACTTAATGACATATCAACACACCATGCCTGAGTGGAGATTACAGCGTTCTGCAAAGCAAGCCATTTTTACTCTAACAATAATTACTGTACAAATTATCATTACGGATGAACTTAGACTTAGCCAAGTGTGAATCGAGCTTATACGTTGCCCTTTCCAACCCATGTCAGTCTCAAACCATAAATTAAATACAAGTAGATACACCTGAGGTTTTGAATTAGCAGTTGAATAGAATAATATATCCCTAAATTTTAAAAAATAAATGAATAAAATATCTGGCTACTGATGATATGTCCAGTAGTCTAGGAGTGTGAACAATTTGGAGTTCACAACTTGACTCTTCACCATAAAAGAGAAGAAGAAGAAGAAGAAGAAGAAGAAGAAGAAGAAGAAGAAGAAGAAAAAGAATAGAGTAGTCTCCTGTGCCTCAGTGTCCCTGGTTGGGACTGATGCAATTGGCTCTGGACTCAACCCACCTTGAGGCCTCAGAGGCTGCTGATCCACACTAATGTGTGTCCTGCCCTTGGCCGCCCGAGTCCTCAGTGTCCTTGTTCACGCAACCTTCCAGAACATGCCATTGCCATCTCCAAGGAGTTGTGTTGTTTACTTATTTATTTATTTATTTATTTATTTATTTAGTCTTTCTTTCGAAGCTGTGTTTGAACTTATTTCATGCTTTTATTTGTGACTTTATAAATGAAAACTGTGGTTGTGAAACATGACTTTATTTTTGATAACTATTCCTACATAGGCCTCAGCGACTGACAGTTGTTCTGTCTCTTGACTGCAGCATCAGAGTAAGGCTGTGCAACAGAAGTTTAGGTTATGCTGAAATAATGAAGACGGTTGGATATTGTCTTCTTTGTGATTCTTCTGAGAACTTAAACATCTTTCATTCCTGCTATATGTATGATAAGGGGAAAAAAGACACCATCTTCTGCACCCCTTTGCCTCTAACCTAAGAAAATGGTTTACCATTTTGTTTTTGTTTCACCCGCTGCCCATGATAAAACACACAAGAAACCCCACGGCTCTTGGCTCAAAACCACCAAGGCTGTGATCCCAAAAACATCTTAGATTACATGCAAATGTTGAATTATTAGCCTAATCTATATTTCAATGGCACATTTTCTCCCTGTGCACTGTGGATTAGTTGTTGTTTTAATGTATGTATTTGATGATTCATTTGTTTGTGTGGGCTTGTTGTACTTTGAGTCTAATGCTTGTTGTCAAAAGAAAGACATTAGCAAAGACATTGTTTCCCCATTTGTTGTGTCCTAGCTGTCATGTCTATTTTCTAATAGTGGGAGACGCCTATTCTTTGAGAACTGTAGGAGTCAACCCCTCTGGAGTCGGTCCAAAAGAAGTTTTATCTACAGAATAGTCCAACTTGACAGCAAGCTAATAGTATGCACGTCTCATACCTTACCAATGCTAGCAAACATCTATCACCCAATGACAGCGTTGAACTTTCTCATTCTCAGGGAATACACCTTTTTATGCCTGGATCTAATC
>JAODXP020008485.1:0-11763 GCA_027497455.2 Sardinella longiceps | reverse complement strand
CTGTTGGGGTAAAATTGTTGGGTTGGGGTTGGGTTGGGGGGGGTTGGGGGGGGGGGGGGTTTTTTTGCCGGAAAAAAAAAAAAAAAAAAAAAAAAAAAAAAAAAAAAAAAAAAAAAAAAAAAAAAAAAAAAAAAAAAAAAAAAAAAAAAAAAAAAAAAAAAAAAAAAAAAAAAAAAAAAAAAAAAAAAAAAAAAAAAAAAAAAAAAAAAAAAAAAAAAAAAAAAAAAAAAAAAAAAAAAAAAAAAATAAAAGAAAGAAAGGGTTTTTTTTTTTTTTTTTTTAATTCTGATGGATACCGCATCTTACAATATTAAACTACAGTACATGTTCTCTCTCTCTCTCTCTAGTCTTGGTTTGTTTTATAGTCACCTACATACTGTAGTCTCCCAGTGTTTTTTGACAATAGGCGTATTTTGAACACAAATCATGTCCAAGAAAAGGCAATCTACCTTGATGTATCTACACATATCGTTAAAGTGTATATTGAGTAAAAGATATACAGGGGGTGCCGTAGCTCAGCGGGCTAGTATGTTGTACCAGAAATCCAGGGACCCGGATTCGAGTTTGACCCGAGGACATTTCTCGATCCCTACCCTTCTCTCTCCACCCATTTCCTGTCACACTCACTTTGGATAACTGTGTCTGCCAGGTGAACAAATCTCAGTGTACTGAGATACTCACAGGAAATACCGCGGCCCACGCTGTTACTGCTGTTTGCTGAGCTGAATGTTTCCTGCCACATAGTTTTAATATTTTCCTCCAGTTCTTTGTACCTTCTGCTCCAATCTCTCTCCAGGTACTCAACCATCTCTGGTCTCACTTGCTCTTCTTGACTGTGACTTTCTGTAGTCTCTGTATCAGCAGCTTTATTGACCAGGCCACTGCTTGCCTCCATTTCATCAATCTTTTCCAGTAGTTGATAGACTTGTGAGCCATCCCCTTTGTTTATGTTGTTGAGGACATGGTATCGGTTTCCACATTTTTCTACCAGCCTTATTAGGGGTTCTCCTTCATTCTCAATGTGTTCTTCAATACTTGTGTTCCCCAAACTGTCTCCCCAGGAAAAGAGAACTAGTGTGTGTTTCCATGCCATCTCACCAAAACACATCCTCATGTTCTCCACAATGATCTTTCTATGTTCCTCTAGAAACGAAACATCCACCGGAACAACCAACAGCAGGGCATGGGGAGCCTTAGAACCGAGGGTTACAGTTTGTGTAAGCTCTGTCTTCACCCGCTCGGGAGTGTACAGTTCAGAGAAATATTTCCACCAGCCAGGAGTGTCCACAACAGTGACAAGCCTATCACAAACGGATGCTGTTTCTTTTGTGCATTGAGCAGTTCTGCTTTGAGGCCTTGATCTTGATCTTGCTTCAAGATGATGTTCTTGGCAGATGTTTTCCCACATACCACCCACCCCAAGATAACAATTCGGACCTCTGTCAGAAACTGAATCTCACCTGCTGAATATATATATAAAAAATAAAAAATAATAAAATAATAATATATATATAAGAATAATATATATAAATTATACATGTTCAAAACACACAATAGTACTATATTGCTACTTTTTTTTTATCATGCACCACATAACTTACCTGTCTCTCTGAGTTGTGTTCTTGCCTTTTTAACCTTTTGCTGTCGTTCTTTTGCTCTCTCCTGAGCAGCTCTCTTCTTCTCTTTCACATCCCTTAAAATGTTCTCATCAAGCTCAAAATGTCTACCTCTCTTTCCCTCTACAATGCTGTCTATGTTCTGTAACAGCTGAATGAAGAAGTTTTGGAATTTATTCTGCTTATAAAACACACAATACCTATTCCCGCATTTCCCTATTATCCATTTTAGAGCATTTCCTTCACTCTCAATGTGCTGCTCAATGCTTTTACCCTGAAGTAATTCTGCTCGAGTGAACACCACTATGATGAATTCCCAGACTTTCTCTCCAAAGAGGGCCAAGTGCTCCTCCACAGATCTTCTGTTCTTCTCCAGAAAACTGTTCACCTCAATGGTAAGGATGAAGGCATGAGGTCCCGGAGGGCAGTGTCGTACACTCAACTGCAGCTCCTGTTTGATTCGCTCTGCCGTGTCAATCAGAGGGTAGTCCTTCCACCAACCAGGGGTATCTACTACTGTCAACTTCTCACCTCTCAGCTGGCCCTCACTTTTTACACAAGTAACAGTTTTCTGACCTTGCTGAGGGCCTCCCTTACCTAACAGGGTGCTACACAGTGACGTCTTTTCTGACTCCTTCCCTCCCACTACTATCAAAGACAATCCTGTTGAGAAAAGGGGGGACTGATTTCTTTAGGTGCATTAGAGACACACAAATTCAAGTAGGCCTACAGTTATCCTGAAAAAATGTCAGTAGAAAAATGTATAGATTTAATGAAAAGACCACTGCCTCTGAAAACATTTAACTTTAAGAATGGTATGAATAGTGAAACGTTATCTCTCCTTGGACTAGGGATGCAACGGTTTCCGGTTTTAATTGAACTGAATGATACACCCTCTCCTGTTCAATAAGCATACGTGAACTGCAATATTTTGGTTTATTATTAAAATATGAATCTACAGTAGCTCCCTGAAATTCTGAGCTCTGGTCTGGTCTCTGCACCTTTCAGCCAATCAGCACGCATTACGTAAATAAGCCCCGTCTGGATGGAGTGTGAAAAGCTCCTCATGGCAGACTCCGTGAGACGTTGAGTTGAGTTGAGTGATGACCAAGAATGTACTCGGAAAGCATTATTAGCCTATAAGAATGCTGCTGTGGTAGATTTTCCTGCAAACTGATGACCATTTAAAGCACTTAAAGTAGAACACATCTAGTACAAAACTTGCTGCTATGAATTGGTTGTCAGAAAATAGCGATTTCAACTCACCCAAATTCGCCTATGCCACCCGTGAGTAGGCCTAGCCTAATCTAAAATCTTACACAGCTAGGCTGTAATGAATATTTTATTTCGCGAAGATCTACAACAAATGTTGAGTGAGTGAAACAACTAACATGCTAAGCGTTTTTGCATAAAGACGTCCTCTGTTCCTCCTCTCAGGGGCTATTCGAACATTAAATGCAGCTTCTTTGCAGCACTATGTTTTAAAGACAACAGATATTAGCCTTCCTGGAACTAATTTTAGCAGTTTGGGATGTCATGCAATTGTCACGCAATCAATCTGAATAGCCTGTTTCCCTCTAGTGCAGCAGGGATAAAAGGGCTCTCACTCTCACTGTTGCTTACCAGCAGCATTTTAAGTCAATGAAATGTTTTCTGACCATACATTTCCCGAAGTGAAACTATGTTGGATCAATTATTTTTCAAAGTGAGCAAATAATAAAGTAGGTCTACTAGAGGATATTTACTGTCTCAGGACATTTCATCACATTTCCAGAACATTAATAATGAGGGCCTAATTGCTGCTTTTATTTTATTAGAACTGTCCCTCTACTATAGGCAGCAAAACTACTCAATTTATCAATGAAAGAAGCCTGAATCAAGATGGCACATAGCCTGATAGATAGACTGTTGGTTGATAATGAAATGACCTACATGACCTAGATATCTAGCCATTAGAAATCTATTTTATTACCCCTTTTTTTTCTGGAAAATACCTAAACCGTACTATCACCCTGGCCCCAAAAGTGCGGTATGTACCGTGAGCAAACTGTACCGTTGCATCCCTACCTTGGACTATACAGAAAACAACTCCTATCAGAGTTGGCCTCTCTGAATGACAGGACATTTTGCCATTGTAATGTGGAAATCAATTTAGTAGGAAACAACTTGTTAAATGATTATGACTCACCATGCTGTTTTTTGTATTCCTCTTCTGCCATATTTTCATCCCACTTGGCTTTTTTTGTCAGATTTACTTTATTTAATCCATTTTGTCGAAATAACACCTTGACTCAAGTCAAGTTCCACCTACAGCAGTCATTATGTTATGATCTAAACTACATGAGCTTACTTGAACATATAAGTGAAACTGGTTTGGCCACTTAAGAGTCATCACCTGAGATGACCGGTGGTGGAGCCAGGGACAAGTTTTGTTTGTTGTTGTGTTGCCAAAGCATTCTGCCATCTTTCAGTTTAGCACCATATCATATTCTAAAATTTATGAAAAGACTTAAAAATTTATAAATACTTGAGTCATTATTTAACCAATATTTCATAGTACACCGTATATGTTAAACATTAATGCATAACATACTTTTTATTGACTCATGTATGTACTTGCTATTAACTTATCATCATTATTAATATAGTAATGGAAGCATTAGCAAATGTCTATTTACCCTTATTGTAAAGCGTTGCCTGTTTATGTTAATTTAGAAACCTGCTTTTACTTGCATTTAGCCACCACTACATCCCTGCTATCAGGAACATACACAAAATCCTCCAACATTTCACCAACATGGTAAATAACCCTTTGCCTTATCTGCTGGAAAATAAGAAAAAGATGTTGTACAAGTAAACTCTTGTTTTAAGAGAGTTCATAAAACAGAATAACAGCATGTCAGAACATACCATCAGTGAAACTGGGGTGGAAATTATTTGAACCAAGACATGTCCACTATCATATCTATAGGACAATGTGTTCTCAAATCCAACCACGATGACACGTGAAACTCAGCGAATGTAACTGAACCTGAAACAAACCATACAGTTTGTAAATAGGGGAGTTTGGAGTGAAAACAAAATGAACTTCTCTCTCAGCACTTTACCTCACCGGTTCAAAGGTGTGAGAATGTTGTTCAACCAAGTGTCACAACCCAGGTTGGGTTTTAGTGTCAGTACTCCCTCCTGGGAAGAGGGGCAGAGTTCCACCAGGTGTCTCTCTCTTTCTTGTGTGAGTTTCAGGAAAATTGGAGAGGAAGTAGGACTGGCTGCGGATTGGCCCACACTGGGCCATTTCCAGGCTTTCAGTGACCTCTTTCTCTCAACCCTGATGCTGGCTCTCCGCTTGGTGCCTGTGTGACTATAGGCCAGACGCTGGCTAAGGGCTCTTTTTTCTTTTGTGAGCAGATCTACGACTTTTGAATATAAATTACTCTTCATATCGTAATTATTCTTTTTACTGTGTGCTCTCCCGTTTGTGAACATATTGGTTGAACCTTTAAAAGAGTTAATGTGTTTGTAGATATTTTTTAAGTTAATGGTGGTGGTAACTGGTAACATGAAATTTGAGACAAGTCAATGGACTCCATTTGCTGTAATTTGGTTCAACCATTTATATACACACACTCTACATTTACGATGGGGAAGCCAAGTAAGCACTCTTTGGGATCAGAAGGAGCCAGGTGCTCAATGGTGTTTTTCATCCCCAACGGCATCTTCCTGGCAGCACAGCCTGAAACACACTACCTTAAATCTAACCCCCTCTACTAACTACGTAGATAAACTAACTGTATAACTTGCACTGCCTGGAAGGCACTCTGTTGAGAGCAAGAAAGACACCTAATGTGCAGTACACTCATATCCAATAATTATGACCGCCGCTAGCGTAGCAGTCATATAATGATTGGCAAAGTCCCCCCGTCATCTTTCCATAACACCGGGGCACATGAAACTTGGTGGGCATGTAGCTCCAGTAGACTTTACGGAAAATTTTTGTTTGCTCCCCGGGGGCCACTCCATCTTTGCGCTGCCCCCACCCAAAACATGCAGTTTTTCCTAAAAAAACTACCTGACCCGTGACATTGAGGATGATGAAATGTTTATGGAATGTTGGTCTCAAGAGCCCACATCAACTTAGCTTATAACCAGTCATTTATGATTTGCACCCCCATGGTAAAAAATGAAGATGCAATATTATACTGCTTTAATTGCTCCTATCTTTAGATCAGATGTTATGAACTGCACCAAATTTAATCTGTATGATGAACCTGACATCTTGTGGGGATATGTCAAGTTTTGTGGAATTTCATCTATAGGGGGCTATAAAATAAATTAATTTATATGTACATTTAATGACTGTACAACCATCAACCTGGTGCTGTTAAGCGAAGGGTTTCTGGTTTGGGACGATAAGCCTACTGTCACACACACACACACACACACACACACACACACACACTGACATCCACACACACAAATCCACATGCACACACTCATTAACACACATGTATGAACACACACACACGTATGCATGCACACATACACATGCATAGACACACATGCATAGACACACACACATACACGGTATTGCAAATAATAATGGCAGATACATGTGACTCTGCACAGCGAAATCAGTCGCATTGGCATTTTTTTCAAAATTAAGTTATTGCATTCGTGTGAAAGGCAAGAAAATAACCTTTCAAATGGTATCACTATCGATACTATTGGCCAACAAATGACATAGATAGGAGCGTTCAAAGTGTTACAATGTTGCAAATCAGAAAAATTGAAAAGCGGAGAAAAACAACGCTGAAGTTTATTAGCTTGTTGCAAGGGAGTTATTATGCTAGCTATTTTGAACATTATGCTATCAGTGAACTCAGCTGAATGAATTCTGCTACTAGTCCAACCAAACCAGTTAAATTACATCAAGCCTACTTATCTAACATGCAACCAAGACAGGAATACCCTTATTTGTGGACTTTACACGAAATATGGATATAACATGGATATAACTTGAAGTTCACCGTAAAGGTAAGAGCCAGTGGATGGTTTGGTATTTTGCTATAAAAGTAGGCTAGGCTACGCAACGATGCAATGTGTGGATGTAGCTGTTAGTATGGGATTTATGGTCGTCATGTCCCTCATCTGAGTGATATCCTTGAAGCAGAAAAATCAGCAGACAGTTAATACTTGGCTTGTGCCGTTTATAGCACTACCGAACGCTGAACAGCTTATTAAACTTCCAGTTATGCCAACTAGCTGGGCCGACTTTAGAACCCGTCTGACTGTCCAGCTTCCAACTCAGTCAGATTCTACACCCGACGTTAGCTCCATCTAGAGGAATTTTACGGACCCCAACTCAATCTGCAAGTTAGCCTAGTTTATGAAAATGAAAAAGCCGTTTATATTCAGATAATTATTTTTTCTTATAATCTATAACGAATGTTCACATGCCCTGCTGTAGTTTACTGTACAAACCAATTAGCACTAGAAATCTATGACAGCTAAGTTAGTACAATGCTAAATGGATACACCTTCTCAATAAACACATTTTTAACCCATTTAAGGTATGAATTTCGGCATAAGTTAACAACAATCTGAAAGGGTAGACTTTATTCTGTCAAATTATGCTGAAATGTGAAATTCGACTTTTTTGGTGCAAGCATTCCATTTTTAGAATTTTCTCAGGAACGAAGCTTCTGCTAGAGCTGGAAATATTTGCCCGAACCCGACGGGGCCCAAGAGGACCTGCCGGGTTCGGGCCGATTCGGGGTCTAATTTCAATATTCCAAGCGGGCCCGGCTCGGGCTCGGGCTGAAAGCCGATGCGCGGCAAAATGCGATCACATGATACGCCTAACGTTCGATCTACAGGCATGCGTTAGTAGATGCAAAATGGATGTAGAGGAAGTTAAACGGAGATTAGCCCTTGGCGAATTCATGTTGGTCGAGCCAGTAAATGCGAGGTCGGAGGTGTGGGCTAACTAATCTGAATAAAAAACGTAGAAATGTTCAGCAAAAATGACTCATTGTTGACTGCTTTGATATGCGCACAATTGAAAAATGTCGGGTTGCAAACGGGTTCGGGCTCTATGAAGCTGTCAATCATACGGGCCGGGGCGGGCTCGGGTGGAGTTCTCTCGGGCTGGGGCCGGTTCGGGTCTTAGTTTTAAGGCCCGTTTCAAGCTCTAGCTTCTGTGAAGCGACTGATTTCGCTGTGCAGAGTCACACATAATAATTATTAGCCTATGACTGCCTGTTTAGCGAAGATTGGGTGATCGAGTTGATGTTGAAATGTGTTTAAGCTAAGAGTACACACACATTCATGCACATACCCCCTCTTATAACGTTGCAACATTGAGCCACACACACTTATAAACTCAGACACATTCACAGTTATAACCTGGAACATATTCAGGCACACATACATTCGCACAGTTATAATTATTATTATTAGTTCCTATTATTATTTAAACAAATGTAACAGGGTGAGGTTACAAGACTGGGGTTTTAAAGGGGATTTCCGACTACGCCACCCTGGGAAGCTGGTCCCATTCAACACCCAGGAACTATGATACCACTAAATACACTTTACACATTGAGTACTGACACAGGTTCTTAATGACAGGGCTGAGACGTGAATTCTAGTCAGGATGACCGGTTTATTAAATATGTATATTAGAAGGGAAAGGGAAAGGGGAGTGTCTGCGAGGTGTGAGGGCTTACATGGAGAGGGCAAGCTAATCTAGAATGCACACATGGATACATACAAACACACACACACACACACACACACACACACACACACACACACACACACACACACACACACACACACACACACACACACACACATTATGGCAAGCAGTGACTTATACAGCAATGCACAGCAATCACAGCAGTCTGAGTGGCACACCAACATTTGCAATTCCACCACATAAACACTAGGTGGCTAGCCACCGCCCAAGTAGCTGCCCTTCACCTGCCAGACGAAACACAAACACAACAAATTTACACTACAAATTTTACACTACAAAGAAAAGAATACAAATAACAGATAGAGCAAGCATCAGGTATGCAGCTGCCACATGTAAGCCAGTCACTCACCAACAGAAAGCAAAGACAAACAAAAGGATACTACAGTACAAACAAAATGCAATAAACCCAACAAAAAGACAAGACAAGACAGCAGCACGACCTAGATGGAGAATAGTACCAATAGACCGGTCATGCTACCTGAAGAAGGCGAAGTGTGCATGTACAGCCATAGCTGTACCAAGACAGAGGTACAGACCTTTGTGGGGCGGGTGATGGACTCCCAGCCACGCACAACCATCCGAGGCAGAACCAGCAGGGCCTACCATGCTGCTAACTAGGCCCTTTAAATACTGGTGGCTAGATTGCCAAATGGGATTACTTGCCCCGCCCCCTCGTTAACAGGGTTGTGAAAGAGGAGGAACTTGCAGACTTGCAAGCATAGTTGTTCACAACTATGTACACATAGTTGTTCCTCTGACTATGCATACACAGGGTGGAAAAATGTGAAGATATGGAACTACATGTGGATTATAGTCCATAAATGATTGTTCTAAACAATAAAGTTTTTTTTTTTTTTTAATATCATTGAATTAATTTGAATGATTTTAATGTAAATTCTCCTCTGAATTGTTACAAATCCTCAAAATTCAAATGATCATTTACATAATGTGCTTGTATATAACCACATACACACAAGCATACATGCGCACGGGTACACACACACACATACACACAAGCACACATGCGCACGGGTACACACACACACTCTTACACACAAAAGCAAACTCGCTCATGCAGACACGCATTTATATACACATGAGAGAGATACAAACAAGTTGACAAGCATCATCTATGCAGAGAATGTGCAGAACTGAGCGGCGGACATATTTTGTACCGCCATGTAGCTTAGCTTGTTACATTTACTGAGTATCTTGCCCAACACTGGTTACTGTAACTGAATGGGGCATAGGAAAATAACTGAGTTTCTTTGCCTCATTCAGTTAGTGTTAGCTGCTAACTTACTATTCTGTCTACAATGTTCAAAATGGTCTTTGATGCAGTCACTGAAAATTACATTTAATTACATCTAATACTTGTAACTATGGTGCCAATTGTGTGTTGATTAAAAGTACCCTATTCAATTTGCTCAGAAACTGTTAAAGTTAAAAGTTTTAATAGTTAAAGGAGAAATCCGGTGGGATGAGGACCACAAGTATTGCAACATCATAAAAAGTTCTAATGTTTGCCGGGGAGAATCATTTTGACACCTTAATGCAGGCCGAAGAAGACCGCTTGCTAGTTGTAGCTTCAGGGTGAATATTGCTAGGTGCAAGTGGTCAAATCGCTGTTTTAGACTAAAAATCAGGCTCAAAGTAGCCCCATACTTTGACAATAGTATACGGACAGTTTCAACATTTAAATATAGGCTTTGAAAACTGGCAATTGTACAGTTAGCTACTTACCACCGAGTGATATGTCCCTGGAAGCTATAACTGTCAAGTGGTCTTCTCCGGTCTGCACAAACATAACAACATTATGCTCCCTGGCAAATGTTTGAACTTTTTATGATGTTGCCATGCACTTGCGGTCCTTATCACATCGGCATTCTCCTTTTAAGTTGACAAATTTTAAACTCAAGTAAATAAATGAAAAGTGAACTTTCAACATTTAGGCTAAGCACATATCTGATATACTGAGGAAGGTTTTTTTCACAAGTTACAACAAGTTCCTCTCATTCTGGAGTTCATCACAAATATGTAGAAGTTTAAAGTTTATGATGTCCTGCGTCTTATAACCTTTTATGATTATAATTAACAAATTTACTTTTTCTTTTTACTGACAATGTGACAATATGTGTGTATTGTGATTTCTATTACTATAGTCTATGGGCTAGGGGGGGTCAGGGCCGTGGGAAGATGATTTGACTTGGGGGTGCTGAGGAGTGCCGACAAATAACATTTACATTTATTCAATTGCTGTTACAGCACAAAAATATTTGAGCTAGGTTTACTTGGGCGCGCACGGACGTGCATAACAGAAAAAAGAGTGAGAGGTGTTGCAACATCTGCAAATTAGGCCTGCCTACATCTTAGACTAGATACACGAACAATTCTGTAATAACCGCAACTTTTAAAGTGAGACTAGGCAAACAAGTTTGGGGGATTGCACCCATGAAAAAAAATCCATACGGACCGACAGGTTAAATGGCAAAAGGCAACCTCCATTATTTCAGACTCAGATCATCAACACAACTCCAGTTGCCTGTCACTCGTTGCCATCCCATCAGAATGAATTTATGGTCAATACCAAGGGTTAAACAAATTATGTTAGGCCTACGTAACTAACAACTCAATTAAATAATAATTTGTGCGCTGTGCATAGTATTTTCATTCAAACAAAACGTCCTTGCTAGCTCTATGCATTCACTTCAGTGAGTCGGCAAAACTGTTTACTAATATCAATTCGTGGAGTAAGTTGGATGTGTCCCAAGTTTCTGGTGAGTGAGTTTGTTTGTTATGGATTTAACTGATCGAGAAAAGCACTTGAAGTTCAGAAACTGAACTGTGATGCTGCCGTCAGTCACAGGACTCCGACGCGCATCTAAACAGCTGGGGGGAAGTACCTGATCGTTGTGGTGCGCACGCAGTCTCATTTAGGTTTTACATGGGCTACTGTCAGCTTGCTTTTCCAGGCATATGCAGCCGAGCATGAATCTTCACAAATAAAATGACAGACGAAGCAGATTGTAAATTGTCAGTACGGTAGGCTATTTCCTTATTCGCTACCTGACCAAATATCATCATGGACAGAACACTTTGCGTCTCATAGTCACTGCGCTGACACAGTCATGACACAGTTTTGGCAAAAGCAAAAATATAGCCTGCTTAATCAGAAATGACACTTAATGTTATTCTCGATTACAAACATTACACTCATGTATATGACAAGACGCGGAAAAGATATTTTAATGCGTTCTTCGAGTTATTTTTGTCATATGGCAGGAGGGGCTGAATGCGTGACCAGTGGAAAGTTCAGGTGCTGCAGCCCCCAGCACCCCTACTTCCCACGGCTATGGGGGGGGTCACCGTGCACCCCCCCAGGACTGA
>JAODXP020008484.1:0-11718 GCA_027497455.2 Sardinella longiceps | reverse complement strand
ATGTGGATGCAGCTGTTAGTATGGGATTTATGGTTGTCATGTCCCTCATCTGAGTGATATCCTTGAAGCAGAAAAATCAGCAGACAGTTAATACTTGGCTTGTGCCGTTTATAGCACTACCGAACGCTTAACAGCTTATTGAACTTTCAGTTCTGCCAACTAGCTGCGCCGACTTTAGAACCAGTCTGACTAGCCAGCTTCCAACTCAGTCAGATTCTCCACCTGACGTTAGCTCCATCTAGAGGAATTTTATGGACCCCAACTCAATCTGCAAGTTACTTATAGCCTAGTTTATGAAAATCAGAGCGGCTCTGATGAAAATGAAAAAGCCCTTTACATTCAGATAATTATTTTTTCTTATAATCTATAACGAATGTTCACATGCCCTGCTGTAGTTTACTGTACAAACCAATTAGCACTAGAAATCTGTGACAGCTAAGTTAGTACAATGCTAAATGGATACACTTTCTCAATAAACACATTTTTAACCCATTTAAGGTATGAATTTCGGCATAAGTTAACAACAATCTGAAAGGGTAGACTTTATTCTGTCAAATTATGCTGAAATGTGAAATTGACTTTTTTGGTGCAAGCATTCCATTTTTAGAATTTTCTCAGAAACGTAGCTTCTGCGAAGCGACTGATTTCGCTGTGCAGAGTCACATATGATGAAATGATTTGTGTCATTAGGAGGATTTAATGAAAATGCCTAATGATGATGATATTGATACACAGGACCAAAAAAATATTTTGATGTAGTTATTATGTTACCGGTAATTGCATTTGCTTGGAATGTCTGCTATGACCACATTGCATTCTATACAGATTAGCCAATCAACGGTGCACACAGACTTTCTCACTGTAAAACACACCACACCAGTTTCTACCAGTTTTTTATGTTCTATTGTTTAGGTACATGGTCAATGACCAGGCGTGCCAACCTTTGCTGCCAAACTATTAAACATTTCACTGGCACGACACAATAGGACATAACTAGTTACACCACCACAAGAATTTTGCAAGCAGATCTTACTTGTTGACATGGTGTGTGGTAAATACACTGATAAGCCATTCCAGATCCAGGAGCTTGAATGGAACTACTACAAGGTGAGTGGAGTTGCCAACATCAACAGCAGTTTCAGGGTAAATGATGCGATGAGTAGTTCTTGATCCAACATCTTCCTCATAGCCTTTGATAGGAGCCATGTTTATTCTGATTTAAAGGAGACATAGAATAGAAAACCACTTTTACATTGGCTTTGATGAATTAAGAGAGGTTGTGCATGGTCAAATCATGAACATGAGGCATGGTTCTGCCCTCTTTCATATGGAAATCCTACCTTTAGAAATAGCCAATATATCATGGGCGAATTAGACGCCTACAAATGATGTCAAGTAGCACAAAGCCATAGATGGCCACTGGCCAGGCCAATCTTGGCACAGGCCAAGATGGGCGTGCAAGGATGCACAAGTAACTCGGAACATCTTGGTAATGTACTTTAGCCCTACATTAATCCGGCCTCATTATATCACTAAGCAAACTTTTTTTCCAGTCATGCTGGTAGCCAACGCCTGAAATCAGGCACTGAGCCTGAACACTATCAGGCCTGTACCTGCTCTTGCTGTCTATTGCTGCCGCTCTTCCTCCAGTCCAGCTCCGCCCCTACCAGCTGTGATAGTCCTGTTGGGCTGTCTACTTATGTCAATTTCGCTGCGCAGGTGTGCCTATGGTTGAGCTCCCTCTGTTGGCCAGGTACCCAATAAAAGCCCAGCCTACCTGGAGCAGGACCAACGATCTCCTCCTCCTGGCCTTTGTCTTTTGTTTGCCGTTCCTTTGGTTTACCCCTAGACTGATTATGCGCTACACTTTTGGTTATCCACTATACTGATTTGCACTACACATTCTTATCCTATTACTTTATGTTCATGTTATTTTTATTATTAAATAAATACATTCTTTATTTTGCAAACTGCATGGGCTTCCACTCTATGTTACACTGTTTTGAGACGGCAGTGTGACACAGCGTACTTTGGTCAGGATCTCATCTGCTGCGTCCAGCCATACCTTTCCAGGACCATGGACGGGGCCCACGCCGGAGACATTTATAATTCATGTTATTATTACACTGCTCTACAAAAACGTTTGACCTCTAATCTCTCTCTGAGTCTTTCTAGGAGAAGTTCATGTTTAAAGATGATGCTGATTAGAGTCTCTCATGTAGGACTCCAGAGAACATAAAATAATATGCAAGGCATGACTTCTATGACCAGGCAAAATGCTTTGACCAGGATTAATGGATGCATGAAAGCCAATGGTTCCTCATATTACGTAATGCTTTTTTCTGTCATCCCTGAAAATGTACAGTATCGTGTCACTATACAGTAGGTGCCACTAAAGCCTAATCCAGACTGGAGATCCACAACGAGAGGAGATGCAGCGGTGAGAATCAATAGCTAGTCGCTGGTTGTTGCAAGCAGTTGCAAACCGTCTCAAAAGATTTAACGTGTCAAATCGCAGTTTTGGAGTTTTAGAACGTTGCAGGTTGGTAACACTTTCTATGAACCCAGTATTCATAGAGCATTATAAAATGCATCCATAAAGGTTTATAACACATTCATAAAGTCTTACAACTAATGACATTAGTGTTCATTACGGTTTATACTTTCTCATGTCTATACTCATAAAGCTTTATAATGTTATCTTATAAGTCTTTAAAACTTGAATTATCATAAAGCATTATAATGCTTCAATTTGTTATTTGTCCTTTTATATGTCAATTTGTTCATGATGCATAATGATGAGTTACAACTGCTCAGTGCATAGAAGGTTGCAGGTTTTTTAGAACGTCGCAACCCGTCTCGTCACGGATCTTTGGTCTGTAGCCACCTTAACTCTCCTTACCTGAGGACAAAATCACTGGCATCAATCAGAGGTCCATAGTGTGAGTTCTTCAAGTTCCCAGAGTTGCCAACCACAGAACACACCCTGCATCTGTCAGGACCAACATCCCTGTAGTGCTCCTGGTCAGGAATGACTGTGAACAACCTTTCCACAATCCCTGTGTAGTTCAACCTGTGATTTTCTGGAGAATTCTGTATTTTCTGCCAAATAAAGAATCATAATCTTAGACCATTGAAGATGTAGGACTTAGGCAAACACTGTAGTTCTAAATTGCTTTACTTATTGTCAACCTATTTACGGTAATGTTTTTTTTTTTTTTTTTTTCTGCAACTACTCAGTAGCTCTTGTACTGAAACACTGAGGAGGGCATGGCTCCCATGAAAGCAACTTCTGCGTGGTCTTTTCGTTAGTGAAAAATGTCCAACGACTCCCTGTTCACATAGAGCAAGCAGGGGAACCATATTTGTTGCAGTGTTGTAGTCTAGTTTTTTTAGTGGTTATACTGTAAGGTAAACATTGCCTTTAATTCAGCATTGACAGCATTGAGAATGAATGGAAATGGCTGGGAGAGAGATGGGGAGGGATCAGGAAAAGACCTTGGGTCAGACTAGAACTCGGGGCCCCGGATTTATGGTATAAACCAGGGGGTCAGGATTTGGCCGGTTAGCTTCGCCAATTAGCATTGCTCTTCCGCGTCACCATTTTCCAGAAATTACATCATATCCTACTCCATTTGACATATGCCGATTGGTTAATGCTACACTTTCAGCTCATGCGAACGAGCTCCCTATACACAGACTTTTGTGGGCGTGCCCAGACTTGCCATCTTTAACATGGGCCCTCATTGGCCTAATGAAATGGAGTCGGAAGTGAGCTCCATGAAACCCATCTTGACAACTGAAAATTTTGTTAAATTTTGGATGAATTCACTGGCCTATAGCATTCCACATTGAAATGAATGGGAGGCGGGACTTAGTATGTTTCTCCAGTTCTATTAATACCTCCATGGTATAAACAGACCAGTACAGTTAACGCCCCCAAAATTTGAGGGTAGGGTCAGCGAGGGGGAAAACAGAGGCCAAATTAACATCATGGTGAATGGACAAAGTAGAGAAAGTTGCTAAAGAGTAATAGATCGCTTAGTAAAACTGAACCAAGTCCATATTAGATGTTTTGTCTAATTATGACCTGTTTGCCTGCTAGGTTTGGAGCGTTCCTATTAGAGTCCCTGATGCTTCTACAACAACTCCAAGCACAAAAACCCAATCCATGCTTCAGTGAGCCATTCAGATGTCAACCATATTACAGTGTCACTGTGATGCTGTGATACCCAAAAAGTTCAGATAGCACCAATAGTCGGTCAGCCCTAGCCTGGGAGTTCCCATGCTCCTTTGCGCGCTTATTTCATTTCACTCTGTAGAGCAGCATGGTGACCATGGCCATTTTTCTCGCCTGCTTTCGGTATCCAATTGCAGAACAAAAAGGGATTTGTACGGCTCTCGATTGCATTTTACGTCACGTGGTGGCTCTGGTATTGGCTCCGAGGTATGTACAGACGCTATGATAGACATTCGTAGCGCCCAATAAACGGCTATTGTAAACGATGCTTCCGCTACGAGAAATGCAATAGGTAGGTCCCCAGACTAAATATCACTTGTGATTTTAGTTTGCCATTCGCCAGGCTAGGTCAGTCCATAATTGACCTACTGTATGACTAAGTCATGCCCCTAAACACAATGAGCCAATCACAGTGTGCATAGCTCACCCAATACACTCTGACATTCTCCGCTTGCACGTCCATTGAAATATATTGCAGATAGCCAGTTTTTGTTTGGTTTTATACTGTATGTTTTTTAATGGAGCTTTGCTTCATTAACTTATCAGTAAATAACCATGATAACAAATGCTGGAAAAGTTGTGCTGAATGATTCATCGACTTTCTCAATGACAAAATTATTAATATACCCTTTTGGTGACTTTGAGATGATATCTTATCTTTCTGTCTCCTGAGAAATCTCTTTGACTGTAACACTTGACATAGCGCTCTGTCGCCGAATGTTGATTGTTTGTCCGAGTGAGTGGAGCGGGCGTGGCTTAGCCATTAGGTCAATTCTTTGAGTCAGTCAATGTACCGTCATATTAGTCAAGCCTCTCAAGTCATGCATGGTAATTACCTCATTCAAGCCATTCTTTTCAATAACATCTGATACGAGAAGCTCCCATAGACGGTAGCTCCACTTTATCATGCATTCTAAACGGAGGCTAGTTGCTATATTGTGATGATCAAATTTAAGAACCACAAATATAGTTGTTAATGGAGTTGATCCCCTAAGGAGTTGACAAAATGGTTACTTTTTTTCTTGCTATTCAAAACTTGTAAATTCATGACATATGGCTTTTCCTCAGTAGCTGACTCTGCAACCTACATAAAAATGGCAATATTTCTTTAATATTTTTAATATAGGTTATTATAACGAAATGATTGTGTTGACATATTGAAGGTGTGACGGCCATTAGATCCCCATTGTTTGTTCAAAATATTATAGAAAACAAACTTTTAAAATTTCACCTGTGCTACTTTTGCATCCACTAAAACCAGGAAGTGCATTAGGGGGCCTGTGGTTTACAGTTTATTATACCTGATTTATTTAGGATTTTAAAAAAATACTGACAGAGTTGACTCAAAGTGAGGACACCACTTTGATAAGCACATTTTGATATAAAATAAAATTTAAAGTTCACTTAATATCAATTGTGGTATTTTATGAAATCATACAATTCTATTGGCATAAATATTTTTTAGATATATTGCATTTGCAAGCACTTTTTGTAGTGTTTTACACTAAAGCCTCTTGATGAGGACGGGATAAATAACATAGACTTTCAGCACGCAGTGGCAGTATGTTACCAAATAAATATGAAATGAGTTGAAAATGCATGAAATTAATGCCATGAGTATACACAAAACACCTACACTAAACTTTTGATGCCATTTAAAATCTTTTAATTCCAAAATTTTAGGCAGATATCGACAATTTAATATGGAGGACATGTTTTGTCCCTCTGAAGAATCATTGTTTTAATATTAATCATTAAGTACGGTTAATAAATGTAAATAAAAAGTAGCCTATATAAGAGCAAAGTATTGTGATTTATCTTTCAGCTCTCCTGTAAAGTTGCTGAAAAGTCTCTCAACTTCTTTTTGCTTATGATAGTTAATTGTCAGGTGCCTTACCTTAAACCAATTTAAAGTGTTTCCAGTGAGGACACTACTGTTGATTGACATTAGCGGATGATTTGAGGCGTTGAAACGTTCTGAAAACCAGCAATCAATCTTGTCTGTAGGACAATATCCACAAGCACAGGGCGATGTACTGATGTGTATATAATAGCTTTGTAGATAAATAAATGCGCAAGAACCTAGCATTAAGAGCAGTAGCCCTACAGATGCAAATTTTCTAACTAAACTCCAGAACATTTTCCCTCGTTCTTTAAATAGAAATTTGCTTATGATTGATATTTGATTGATGTTTTCTGTCCTATAAGGCGCTCTGGAGTATTAGGCGCACAGTGATCCACTGATGTTTTTGCTTGCCTATTCTTCAGTAGTCCGCTGACGATTTGCTCAAAGTTTATCACAGGGCAGGAAATACCATGAAAGGCAAAGAGCGGCAGGCTGCTGACGCGCTGCTGGACAACTGACAAGCCAAAAAATGTTCCACAACGTTCCACAACAGGAGTGTCAAGTGTGGGTGGCTGTAATACAACAGTGTATTGGCTGTAATAACACAGTGGGATTATGGACCACGTAGTCCCATATACTACAAGGATATCTCATCAAAATCTCATCAAAAGAGCAGGTGAAAGGTTTTTTTGAAAGACAGCTGTGTGTGTGTGTGGGCGGCGGATGACCTGTGTGCAATGTATGATAACATTGTGAACTGTCTAGCTGAAGGAAGTGCACCACTTCAAAAGAAAAGTAGTGAAACAGCATGTTATAAGACCAGGGTGGAATGACTATGTCCAAGAAGCTCATATGGAGGCAAAAGATGCTTTAAGAAGATGGGCTATAGCAGGCAAACCTAGGCATGGCCCAGTCTGTGAACACAAGGTACGGACTAATGCTAGATTCAAATATGCTTTGCGTTTTATAAAGAGAAATGAGCAATCTAAGAGGGCGAATGCTATGGCAAAAAAAGTTGCGAACTAATAATGTATATGAGTTCTGGAAGGAGGTGAAGGTGGAAGAGACATTATGAGAACATTTTGAATTGTGTGAAGAGTGATGTGTTTAACTTAGCTGAAATACCTCACAGTGATGGGATGGTGCAGTCATCTGGCCAGATGAAGTATGTTATGCTATTGAGAAACTTAAAATAATTCACACACACACACACACACACACACACACACACACACACACACACACGTGAGAGTTAGGAGGAGTCAGGGTTCCCACGCGTCCTGGAAAACCTGGAAAACCTGAAATTTTAGAGATGGCCTTTCCAGTCATTGAAAACACCTGGAAATTGGCTAAAATGTTAAAATGTCCTGGAAAAATTATGTACTGACCTGGAAAATTATAATTTAATTTAGCCACTCATTCAGATTCGCAGACACTTGCTGCTTTTTGATAAGCTGGGGAGATACATTTGTCTGGTTTGTATTTTTAAATAGAATAGTATATAGTCAGGGAGCCAAAGTCTCAAAAATGAGTTGAACCGGACATGGTCTGATACTTTTTATTTGAGTTTTTTCTGTTAATTTTGATCCTAAGAACCAATAATTGGAGGGTCTGCTCTGCCGGAAATATCGCGAAAGAAAATTGTGCCTATTTTAGTGTATACAGTGTATTATTCATCAGATAAATGTGAAAAATGTTTTTCTTTTCCCTTCAAATACTCAGTGCCTGTCCAGAAATACATTCCATATGCACAGAACACATGTGCTGACAACATCCACTAAATAGTCAGGGAGCCAAAGTCTAAAAGCTCAAGAAAATAGGTTGAACCCGACACCGTCTGTTATACTTTTCATTTGTGTTTTTATTGGTTAACTTTAACCCTTGTAACAAATAATTGGAGGGTCTGCTCTGCCGTAAATATCGTGAAAAAAGGTATTTTTTTGTGTGTTTGATGATGGTAGTATTAAACACATTAAACAAACTCAAAATAAAAGAACACCTGGTTGCAACATGCCAAAATACACTGCATTGCTAGCATATCTTTAAACAGAGTAATTATCACTCCTAAATCATTATGATTAAAGATCATAGGATCGGGTTCTGTTCCAGTATTTAATCATAATGATTTAGGAGTGATAATTACTCTGTTTATCATTAACGTTAAGTAAAGATATGACTAATATTTCTTCATGTTAATTAGGCCTGTTTCTATAGGCCTATATATCACAAAAATATAGCGAACAACATCAAACAACATTATCTGTATTGTGTTCACAGCTTTGCCTGAAATGTTTTCACTGACAAATTTGAAGAATGATGTGCCTTGTTATCTAGTGCTTGTACATGTAGGCCTAGGTTATAAGGCACGATCTGTATTTTTCAATCATCACCCATTTAGAATGTTGATAAACCTGTAAATAACTGTGGCCCTCTGATAATTTATGCCTGTGGCTGAACACCTGCAGTTCCAACACCACTCCCTTTTCTGGTGGTTTGGTGGAGTCCTGGCACATACTGTACAACAACAAGACGTTTCAAAGTGCTATGTTGGCGGACAAGTTATGATTCCATAAAGGCCACACACACACAAGTTTCAATGCCAGCAGCGAGGCACATTAAACAAGCTCAAAATAAAAGAACACCTGGTTGCAACATGCCAATATACACTGCATTGCTAACAAATAGCCACAGTTTTACTCGGGGGGTCTATCACTGGTCTCCAGACTATACTGTTATAGTCTGGCATGTCAGGCTAGTTATCTAGTGCACTAAGCAAAATTGTACAACAGGGCTATGCTGGAATTAGGCCTACACCAAACCTTGATTTTAAAAGATCTCATTCTAAACATGAATTTGCTCACTACGCCGATCACCACTGGCCAGTCATACCTCTTTATTTCATAGGTATAGCAATAAAGGAAATTCTATTAGCATGTTGTTGTATCGAGAATTGGTGTATTGTTGTTCCGATAACATTAGCCTACACCTCGATCCGTGTCCTTGAATTTGAGGGGAAAAGCCTTGAAATGTCCTGGAAAAGTCCTTAAATTTGATGTTGAAGAAAGAGTGGGAACCCTGGGAGTGTGAGATGAGACTGATATAAATAGTTTTGATCAAGCAAACTTTTTTCCCTTCTTCCCTCCCACCACATTCAAGCACGTCTTAAAGGAGCAGTGTGTAGGACTGTGGCCAAAATGGGTAATTACAATCATGTTCAAAATATTTTGCTTCTTTTAGCCGTCTCCATCTTTCAAAAGCATCTCCAATACACATCCGTGTTTTAGGCTATTTCTCACTTTGTCACAATGTATTTTGGAAGCATAATGAGGCCTTGACAATGAAACAACACAAACACCACTTGACTAGACCAAACTATACAAAAAATGATAGATGTAGCCTAGTGGTAGTAAATTGATTCGCTAAGCAGGTACGTCTCGCTAAGCAGGCTACGTGGGACAGTTGTATCAGACATCAGCAGTGTATCCATTGGTATGGAGCGGGAGCCATTGGATGGGCGTAGTGTTATTGTTGCCAGGGCCGTTTCGAGAGACTTAGGGGGCCCCAGGCAAATAGGAGATGGGGGCCCTCCATCCCCCTAAAACGCCAATATCACATTGTTATAATCTTCAAGCATCATTCATTAATATAATTATTTGCTTTGAACTTACAGTTGTCTAACTCCAGCTTCATAGTCATATTTTATTGAAAAACACCACCAACTGAACTACTAAAATGATTAAACAGTCAATCTTAGGGGCCCCTCTCAGACTGGGGCCCCAGGCAATTGTCTGGTTTGCCTGCCTTGTCGCGACGGCCCTGATTGTTGCTTGGTGTACACCTGCCTGACATTGTGGGTCACAACGTGATATGAATAAATGTTTTTCTGGGAGCTACAGCAGTGTGCGGGTACATCTTAACCCTTATTTCACAATTATGCCCTTGAACACATGACAGGATCTGTTCGCACTTTATGGTTGCTTGTTTTTCTTGTGTCCACTGTTGTTTGGAGGGAAGATAACTTGTGCTGAGACGAGACCTTATCACTGATTTTTGTGTTGAAAGTGTGAGATAGCAGTGTTTTGCAATTTACATTGTGTAAAATATTTCAAAAGGTGTGAAGCAGACATTGTGCTTGATCTACAAATAAAATCTGCATGTGTGTTTTGAAAGTGAAGCTTTACTTATGTGAATAAATAAATAAAACATAAATATTTGTAAAAAAAAAAAAAAAATGATGCAGAGAACAGGGGGCATGCTGAGTGTATGTGCATATGTGCCTGTGTGTATTAGTATGTGTGTGTGTCTGTGTGTTTGAGTTGTAAATGTGATTCAGCTAATTAACTCGTACCTAACTTTTACCACAACCACTCTCGTCAAATTGTTCTCAGAATTTTTCAAATACTAGCCTGACTAATAAGCCGACTGTTGACTCCGTCACAGTCTGGAACAATGCAATTGAAACATGTTTCCGTTTGGATATGACGTATCCTCTCACCTGGCTCTCACTTCTGCATTCAGCAGTAACAGATCGCTAGCTAATTCCAATTTATTTTGACATCGTAGCGGCAATAAGTCCTCAAAATCATGAATGCTAATGTCATGTACCAATTTTGTAAAGGTAATTCGAAAGTAGGGGGAGAATAACAAACGTGTTCAGGCAAGTTGAGAGACATCGCCATTCTTTCGTAAATCTGAATTACTTATATTATTATGAAAATTACTAGAATATGTGACATAGGTCCATGACTCTTCAAGACCTCTTCTAGAATCTGCTAGTGTCATGGATCAGTCCTGCACTTGAGGCAAACATCATGGAATACCTGGCATATTAATTCACTTGCCTAAGGGAGACTGCAGAGTGGGTAAGACTGTTTTTATTGCCAGGCTAGCACTGTCCACTCACTTGCGTTAGCCTAGCACCAGCGAACTCAGCTGATAGAAGGACTGGATGAAATGAGTTGAAAACGGTCTCCAATGACAGATATCACTCAGGCTTACTTGGAAATGAGGTTTAACATCGAAAATTCTGAACCACCCCTTTAAGGGCCTGTGCAAGCCTTGGCCATGTTTTAAATTATTGCTATTAGGCAAATGCATATCATCAGCCCAATGTTGGAGAAAGAGAGTAATAAGATCAAGTACTGTTACTTTCACGTAATCAGTGTTAATACATCAATCATAAAGTTCAGAGCAGTAGATGAACTTCCTAACATTTTTTGTTATGGGCTAAAGACGCAAATGCGCTCGTTCTGTGTCTGTGAGCAATTGTCACAGATTATGGGTGAGAGAGAGGCGACATGTAGGGAAAAAACACAAATATCTTCCAATAGGCGAACTGAAAGATGACAGGCTTACCTTACAAGGGATGGTATGAGGGGGATGGCCGTTTAAGAAGGGGGATGATTTTACATTTTCCTCAACTCGAGTACTGATTACATCACAATAACAAAAATATTCTTTTAAAAGTTCTATCAGCCAATGAGAGCTCGACTTAGTCTGCATAAAGTTCAAGTTTATTTGTCACATACATAATCATGATAGTACACAATTTGCAGTGAAATGTGGGAAAAGTGGAATTTTGTCTGAGGGATAGAAACATGTTCTATATTGCCTATTTTATCCTATACTCAGA
>JAODXP020008483.1:0-7500 GCA_027497455.2 Sardinella longiceps | reverse complement strand
TGTTGCTCTGAGGTTCCTAAACCAGCACTATGCATCAACATTTTGCATGAAAAGATACGCCACTATTGATGGTGCATTTGCTGTGGGGAAGAATACGTGTGTGTGTGTGTGTGTGTGTGTCTGAGAAGGAACCACAGTCTAGCGGTGGCAAACTAAAAACCTAATTGAATGTGTGTGTGTGTGTGTGTGTGTGTATATATGTCTGAGAGGTGACACCACAGTCTGTGGGTGGCATGCTGAAAACCTAATTGAATGTCTGTGTGTGTGTGTGTGTGTGTGAGGAGGAACCATAGTCTATCAGTGGCAAACTAAAAACCTAATTGAATGTGTGTGTGTGTGTGTGTGTGTGTGTGTGTGTGTGTGTGTGTGTGTGTGTGTGTGTGTATGTCTGAGAGGTCTGTGGGTGGCATGCTAAAAACTAATTGAATGTGTGTGTGTGTGTGTGTGTGTACTGTATGTGAGTTGTATGTGTCAGTAATGACTTGTTTCTCACTCTCTGTTGGAGATGCAAGTCATTGATCCTTTGTGTGTGTGTGTGTGTGTGTGTGTGTGTGTGTGTGTGTGTGCGTGTGTGTGTGCGTGTGTGTGTGTGTGTGTTAGTAACTGTGAAGTGAAGTTTGTGTGGTTCCCACGGCAATGAGAGTCTGCAGCAGCCCAGGGAAGCATTCCAAATGTTTTATTTGTTTTGATTGAAAACCGTACACAAAACAGCCCCATACAAATGAACTTGGTCACAAACCCTTTAAAACAACAACAGCAGAGTCAGAAGAACTACATTACCCACAATCCCCAGGGTTAGAATGGTGCAATAGAAATCCACAGTCGCATAGTCAGGCATGCACTCTCACTTCAGAGAGGAACACACAGACAAACACATCACACGCACACACACACACACACACACACACACCACATAAAAAACTGCAGTAAAGAAGACTATATCAAACAACTAGATAATACTCATCCAAAATTGTCTTTAGGCTTTGGGGTGTGTTTTTGTGTGATTGTGCATTGTGTGTGTGTGTGTGTGTGCGTGTGTGTGAGTGTGTGTGTGTGTGTGAGTGAGGTTGAGTGTATGTGTTTAATTGGTGTGAGTGAGGGTGAGTGTATGTGTTTAATGTGTGTGTGTGAGGGTGTGAGTGTGTATATGTGAGAGAGTGTGTGTTTGTGTGTGTGTGAGTGTGTGTATATGTGTGTGGGCGTGTGTGTGTGTGGGCCTGTGTGTGTGTGTGTGTGTGTGTGAGTGAGGGTGAGTGTATGTGTTTAAAGTGTGTGTGTGTGTGTGTGTGTGTGTGTGTGTGTGTGTGTGTGTGTGTGTGTGTGTGTGTGTGTGTGTGTGTGTGTGTGTGTGTGTGTGACGGAGCACAAGGGCTTCTTCAGGGGTGCAGCTTTATTGCATCATGCAACAACATGGAAGAACCCCCCTGGAACCCTGTCCACAATCACCACGGCAACAGTCACCGAGAGACCACTGTAAACACAAGACTAGGCTCCGCCCACAACCAGGGGGCGTGGCCAAGACACAAATGCATCGTCATGGAAACACTAGAGAAGTTCCCAGCATGCAAGAGCAGTGTGTGTGATGATGTCATTTGATTGACATGTGGCCAGCCAATCCCGATGCAGCAGAGGATAGAGAGAGAGAGGGCGTGGCCACACAAGTGCTGGCAGCTGATTGGTGCGTCGGAGGCACCAGTGAGTGTGTGATTGGCTGTGTGATTAGAGAACATCTGTTACAGGGAAGCGTGCAGACAGGGCACAGTCGTCATGGAAACAGATTACTGGCACTACCATTGGGGGTTTGATCGGCACGGCAACGGATACAGAGGAGGGGACCATCTGTAAGGCAAGAACACACACACACACACACACACACTCCCACCTGCACTGTTACTCTATTATCTGTCTGGTGGTGTGTGTGTGTGTGTGTGTGTGTGTGTGTGTGTGTGTGTGTGTGTGTGTGTGTGTGTGTGTGTGTGTGTGTTGGGTTAACAAGAGGTCTGGGCCTGCTTGTAAAAAACAAAGAGTTTTGTTATTTAAGGGTTAAATTAAACTTCCTTAATTAAGGGTTCAATTAAACTTCCTTAGGTATTCTCCAACAGGTGTCCTTCAGAATGTAACTTTTCAGGTTTTTTCTGATCTTGGCTAAGGCACCAATCACCTTAGCAGTCAAAACTAGATGTACCACCTAGCGGTACATAACATGACTGCCGTACACTGCTGTGTGTGTGTGTGCCATCCACAGGAGCTAAATGGCCATGCATTTGGGTGCTTGTCTTACAGATCTGGCCTTATGACAGACACACACACATGTGTGTAAACTCACACATTTGGCCCTAAGAGTGACACACACACACGTATGTAAACTCACACACACGCTGGTCACATGTGTTTGCAGTCTCAAGTCCTTCTCTAGCGCCCCCTACGTGTGAGTCACGGCTTCACTGAGACTCTGGGCTAAGAATCAAACCTTTCTGCCCATAATCCCCCATGTAAAGAATCAAACCTTTCGGCCCATAATCCCCCATGTAAAGTGTGCAGCTGATACAGGAAGTGGTGGAATGGGCAGAGTAGGTCTGCATAGTGGGGCAAATTTAGACTAACATTCTAACTGACTCCTGCATAGTGGGGCAAATTTAGACTAACATTCTAACTAACTCCTGCATAGTGGGGCAAATTTAGACTAACATTCTAACTAACTCCTGCATAGTGGGGCAAATTTAAGGTCAAAAACTTTTTGCAATCAGGCCCAGACCATCAGAAATGGGAACACCTCCTAGGGGGTGGAGCTTGGGTGGGGGGGGGGTGCTCATTGGTCAGGATGTGCTATGGGGCGGGTCTTGGCTAAGAACAGAGCTCATTGGTCAGGATGTGCTGTGGGGGGCGGGTCTTGGCTAAGAACACAACTCATTGGTCAGGATGTGCTGTGGGGCGGGTCTTGGCTAAGAACACAGCTCATTGGTCAGGATGTGCTGTGGGGAGGGGCTACTGATCAGGGTAGAGCTCATTGGTTAGGGTGTGTTATGAGGGCGTAGAGGGACTTGGGCAGTTCATTGGTCAAGATGTGTTGGGGGGAGGGGCTTGGCTAAGGGTAGAGCTGATTGGCTAAGGGTAGAGGGACTTGGGCAGCTCATTGGTCAGGATGTGCTGTGGGGGAGGGGCTTGGCTAAGGGCAGAGCTGATTGGCTAAGGGTAGAGAGATTTGGGCAGCTCATTGGTCAGGATGTGCTGTGGGGGCGGGGCTTGGCTAAGGGCAGAGCTGATTGGCTAAGGGTAGAGGGATTTGGGCAGCTCATTGGTCAGGATGTGCCATCGCTCCACCTTCTGGCCCTTGTTCCTCAGACAGTCCATCCAATGGCGTAGGGCATCTCCCTGTGAGTGACAGCTCAGACACACGCCCCTACAGACAGAAACCAGGTAGAGTTAAAGACACACACATACACACACACACACACACACACACACACACACACACACACACACACACATACGCCCCCTACAGACAGAAACCAGGTAGAGTTAAGAACACACAAACGCACACATACACCCCCTACAGACAGAAACCAGGTAGAGTTAAGAACACACACACACACACACACACACACACACGCACACACATACGCCCCCTACAGACAGAAACCAAGTAGAGTTAAGAACACACAAACACACACACACCCTACAGACAGAAACCAAGTAGAATTAAAGAATGCTGCTAACTGCTTATAAAGTCACTGGAGCGTCCCAGTAAAGTCACTGGAGCGTCCCAGGGCATAGTGATGACCTCCGCTCGATTGCAATCGGACTAAATCAACGTCTGTGTGCTGTTGAGAAGTGCGGAACCCCCGCGAAGAATGCGGCCCTGCCACCGGGCAGGGAGGAGGAGGCTGTGAACCCAGGTGTGGACGACGCGAAGCGGGTGCCTGTGGGCATGGAGCCTACTGTCATCGAGCCCGGGCGTACGCCTGGTGTCATCATGGACCCTGCGGTAAACACGGCAGTGGGGAATGCAACCCATCTCCCAATTCTACCTGCTTCCCCGCCATACAGCAGTGTAGTCAAGAAGGGGCGACAACGACAGCACCTGGCTGATAAAGTGACATCCCAGCCTCGCCACAAACCACGGCTGAACTCAACTCGGAGGGAGAAGAAAAGTGGTGTCGTTGGAACCGGTGCCTGTGGATCTATACGGGTCATTAAAACCAAGCTGGTGAGTGTTTTCGCCTCAAGATTTTCCCCTGATGTAGATTCGGAAGAATTGACTTGTTACCTCAAAGGCAAACTTCAGCGGGATGTGACTTGCCAAAAGATTGACAGTGTTCAAAAGCGATATAATTCGTTTAAAATTACAGCGGAATGCGCAAAGGTCGAAGAAATGTATGAGCCGGAGCTCTGGCCAGAAGGAATCTTTGTGCGCCGCTTCTTCGAGGCACGAAACACTGTGGTTTTAAAAACTCTTGGGGTGGCAAGGAGCAACGATAATGTGTCTGAGGCCGGGGCATCTGCTGCGGTCAAGGTTGGACTGCTGCCATGAGAGTTGTGTCTTACAATGCGCGAGGCCTCCGCTTAGGTCAGAGCGTTAGTGACAAAGCGCGACGCATAGTGATTGACCAACTCTTTGACAGCGCGGACATTCTATGCATACAAGAGACACTGCTGGCCAAACAGGATCTCGAGAGACTTAATTCGGTGCATAATGACTTCTACGGGGCAGGGGAGTCTACAACTGACTTAAGTTTGGGACTAGTACGTGGCCGAATACCTGGTGGTGTGGCCATATTCTGGCAAAAGAAATATGATCCAGTGATAACTGTGATACGCTTAGATGTGGACTGGGCCATAGCGATCAAAGTTACATTTGAGAAAAATGATTTTATTATTTTAAATGTGTATACTCCATATGAATGCAACCAAAACGAAAATGAATTTCTGAACAGACTTGCATTCATCAGCTCTTTTATTACAGAAAGCGAATGCACATCTATATTTGTGGTGGGTGATATGAATTCTGATGTTTCAGATATCCAGTCTCTGTTTGGACAACACTTGCAGCACTTTTGTCAAAACAGTAAATTAGTGCTCTCCAGTAAAGTGCTGATGCCTGAGAATAGCTATACATATATCAGTGAGGCATGGCATACAACATCCTGGCTAGACCACTGTATATGCACTGCTGATGCCCATGACTGTTTATCTGAGATAAAGATTTTGTATGATATGTCTATATCAGACCACATTCCCATCTCTATGGTATTGAATCTGAATAGTCTACCAGCACTGGCAAGTAATAATGGAATACAACATACATGTAGAAAGATAGACTGGGCTAAGCTCTCTCAATGTGACCTTCGGAAGTACAATACATTAACTGATAATAGCTTGAGCAGTGTTCCTATACCACATGTAGTTTTTTGCTGTGATGCTAATTGTCAAAATTTAGTTCACCAGAATAACTTAGTCAACCTGTATGAAAATATAGTGAAATGTTTGATTACTGTTGGTAAGCTTTTTATTCAAGATAAGAAAAACAAAAGATTAGGCCCGGATGGAATGAATATGTGGCAGAGCTCCACTCTGAGGCAAAAGAGGCTTTAAGAAACTGGGTAGCAGCTGGGAAAGTAAATTATGGCCCAGAGTTTCAGCATAAGAAGGCCACTAATGCCAGGTTTAAATATGCTGTACGCTATGTGAAAAGAAATGAGCAAATGATGAGGTCAAACTCAATGGCTAGAAAACTCCATCAAAATGATATCCAGGAATTCTGGAATGAAGTTAAAGTCATTAATAATAGCAAGATGCCTCTTCCCTCCACTGTAAATGGTGTATCTGGGGATGGGAATATTGCTGAGATATGGGCGAAGCATTTTGAGGAAATTTTTAACTGTGTTGAAAGTGCTGCTTTTAAAGTAGATGATGTTAGTCATGATGTTGGTGTGGTTATTAGACCAGACGAGGTGTGCAATGCCATTGGGAAGCTAGCAATGAATAAGGCCAGTGGTCAGGACGAAATCACTGCTGAGCATCTGAAATATGCTAGTTACAGACTCTCAGTGCTACTTGCCTTGTGTTTCTCTGGCCTGTTAGCACATGGCATATTGCCCCACTCTTTGTTATCTGTGCTTCTGGTACCAGTTATCAAAGATAAAACATGTAAAGCATCTAGTATTGACAACTATAGGCCCATTGCACTTGCTAGTATAATTTCCAAAGTTCTAGAGCGGATCATTTTAGAGAAGCTCCAAGGATATGTGGAAACAACTGACAATCAATTTGGTTTTAAGCATAAACATGGAACAGATTTGTGTATATATGCATTGAAAGAGATCATATATACATATAAGAAGAAGAACTCAACAGTATTTACATGTTTTTTAGATGCATCCAGGGCATTTGACCGTGTTAACCATGGGAAACTGTTTTTAAAACTACATCAACGAGGGTCCCTTTATACTTAATACGAATCTTACAGTACTGGTATTCCCATCAAACCATGCAGGTTAGATGGGGCCAAGCTTTCTCTAGCCAGTTCTTGGTTACCAATGGCGTCAGGCAAGGTGGTATTCTTTCCCCTTTTCTTTTTAATCTTTACATGGATGATCTATCCAGGAAATTAAACGAATGTAAGACTGGGTGTATGGTTGGGGATAAGGTCTTTAATCATCTATTGTATGCTGATGACTTGGTTGTCCTGTCTCCCTATAGTGCTGGTCTTCAGCAACTGCTCAGAGTCTGCTCAGATTATGGTATAGAGTGTGACATCAAATATAACTCTAAAAAGAGTGTTGTAATGCTTTTTAGGACTAAGGAGGATAAAAAGCTACACTTCCCTTCTTTTTATCTAAATGACAGTGAGCTGACAACTGTAACCAAAGCTAAATACTTAGGTCACATTCTTAGGAGTGACCTATGTGATGATGATGATATTCAGCGCCAGTGTTGCAAACTTTATGCTCAGGCAAATATGCTGGCACGGAAATTCTATATGTGTACTAAGGAAGTAAAAATATCTCTGTTCAGGACTTACTGTACACCACTGTACACAGCTCACCTTTGGTGTAGCTACAGTAGAGCAAAAATAAATAAGATTAAGGTGGCGTACAATGATGCTCTTAGAATCTTGCTTAAGGCTCCTAGGTGGGAAAGTGCAAGCACTCTGTTTGTCTCTGTAAATGTGCCCACATTTCAGGCTATTCTTAGGAATCTCATGTATAAATTTATGTGTAGATTGACTTCATCAAGAAATGGTATTATACTGTGTTTGTCCAATGTAAAGGAAAGTGATACCCAATACAATTCAGACATATGGAAACATTGGAAAAGTCAATTGTACATGGGCCTATAGCCAGTCTGAGTCTTCTTAAAGTAATGATTGTGTGTGTGTGTGTGTGTGTGTGTGTGTGGTGGGGGGGGGGGGGGGTGGTATTTGTATGGTATATAATGTTTTGTATGTCTTTTATAATGTATTGTATTGTATTTGGACCTTGAGTCTGTGAATAAAGTTTA
>JAODXP020008482.1:105000-115610 GCA_027497455.2 Sardinella longiceps | reverse complement strand
ATCCTATTTTTTATCGCCTCACCATTGTTAGCTGCACGAATTTGCTTTACAAAATGTGATGATATGCAGTTGTCCAAACCCTTGTGAGGTGGACAGTGCGCACCAATAAAAGTGCTTCCTTATGCTCTTTGTCCAGTCTTTGATAACTTCACAGCCTCTCTCTTTACTTGCTTTCCGCAGGTCCAGGACCAGGTTCTTGCACACATGCCACAGATCATTAGCCTGACACGCCAGACTATAACTTGAATGTATAGTCTGGAGACGAGTGATAGACCCCCGGGTAAAACTGCTAAAACTAATCAGCGCGACTAGCAACTAACAAGCGATTAAACAACGCTAAGTCCGACCAAAAACTCCCTGTGCAGATATAACATTGTGATTAGCTAAACACCACGATGTCTGAATACAACCAAGAGCATAAACAGCCCAGAAACAGCTCACATGCAATCGAGGTCTGAACTATGGCTGGTGCCTGGACCCAATCGCTGAGCAAATTCAATTTGCTACCGCTAGAGTGTGTCTAGAGTTCTAGCCTAACAGATCATAGAAGTGTGAAGTGTTTCTCTGTTCTTCCTTTAACCACTTGACAATCCCTTTGTGCCTGTCTGTGATAAAGGTGGAGATGTTTAACTCTGCTGCAGAAAGGAAAGCTAAGCTGCGTTTGGTGTAACGGAGGCCAGCTAGCTCGGCTAGCCTGGCGGCAGTACGTGTAAATCCTCATCACCCAATTCGGTTGGTTAGAGCGTCCCACTCCCACGTTGGGAGTTTGTAGCTTGCCGGGTAGCGGGTTCGAGACCCGTGTGCGATGCGGACCGCCGCTGGCTACATTGTCACCATCGAGTTCCATGGCATTAATGCTACCGGACTGGTTTGACTGCAGCAACTCAAAGTGGACTAGCTTGGTAGTTGTGTTGCAGAACATGGTGTACGCTCCATATGTTGCGCTATGTCCCATAGTGTCGTCGACAGCGACGGTCACCACTCCAGACTACGCCACCCTTCCCTCTGAGTACGTTGATCAATGATTGCCTGTACAACTCCCAGTGACGGAGTATTGCTGGTATGAGGAATGTTGTCTGGTGGTAAAAAAAAAAAGTTCTGGGAGCAAACACGGACAGCCTATGCTTTGAAATGCTGACTCCAGACATGAGTATTCCAAAGCTGAGAAGGACATTTCCTGCAGGGTACTTCCCGAATATAAAAGGTGGTGATCTCCAGGTGAAGCTGTCCTTGCCGCATGCTTTAAGGTGCCTACAGACCAAAGATCCGCGACGAGATGGGCTGCGACGTTCTCTCGCAAAATCTTTTGCGACGGCTTGCAACTGCCTGCAATAACCTGCGACGATTTATTCACACCGCCGCAACTCTGTTCTAAAAGCGTTTCGTCTCGTCGCGGATCCACAGTCTGAATTGCCCTTTACAGCTCTGAGTCACGATAGCCATCGTTCCATTCATTTTTACAGTCACAGTCTGACTGATAAGACTTATCAGCATGCTGAAGAAGACGATAAACTTGGGCTCCTCAAGACAGTTCGTTCCAGCTTCAACACTGTAAAATATGACAAAAAACTAAAATTAGAGCGTATCTTAAGAATTACACAGTGCATGTAAACGTTTAAAAAAGTGCACTTAGAAAATTACAGTAGAAAAAAAAGAAAGTAGAGTAAATTAGAGTTAAGTAGAGTAAATAGTATATGTTTACCCTTGGATGGGGTCCCATGACTACAAAGACTACTGGGATCCAGTTGACACAAGCTCTGGCCTGTGTTCAGCCAAGCATGGAGTTGATTTTTTCATGTATAAAGCACGAGCCAAAAATGGGGATCAACAAGTCAAGATTTTCTCATAACAACCACCATTTGAATGTACCATTCAAAAACTTTTCTTTTTTTATGAAAATGCAGAATAGGCTATTCATGTATAGGGTATATCAGGCTACATTCAGAATGCAGCCTGAAGTGACCCAAATTGGTTTTGTTTTTTTGTACTGATCTTTTAATGAATGACACAGATTTGATTTTTGAACTTACGTCACTTTGTTGGTATGTGAGCATCCGTCATCCGTGCCATCCTCATCTGACCACAGAGACTCAGCTGCCGATGACTCCTCATACGTGTAGTCTGACTCCTCATATGTGTAATCTGTAGTGCTGGCAAAATTAACTGATTAATCACGTGATTAATCCAAAAAATTTAACTCGGATTAAAAAAATTAACTCAGATTAATCCTGATGGATATGGTTCCACTTTCATGGCATGTATTATGTTAATTTTCAGATAGAAAAAGGCTTGGTTATCAAGTCAAACTATACAAAGATCATGGCCTAGCTCCTGACTGTCCAACAACATGTTTGGGGAATACTTGGGGATATGGTATAGGTGTGAATTGCCCCATTTGAGACGAACAAAGCCAACTATTTAGTACCCGGGTCTTTACAGGGCAAAATAAGGATCCAACATACCCTAGCATCCAAATTCTTACTAGAGTAAATGAGTTGCGATTAAAAGTGATTAATCGCGATTAATCATTGAAAAATTTTGTGATTAATCAGATTAATTTTTTTAATCGTTTGACAGCACTAGTAATCTGACTCCTCTTCATAGTCTGACTCCTCATATGTGTAATCTGACTCCTCTTCATCATAGTCTGACTCCAACAGCTCCTCTTCCTCATCATCGTCTTCACAAGGACTTGATGGAGCATTCAAGGGAGAGTCAGCGTCCGTGAGATCATCCTCAAAGTCAACCGGAGAGAAATTTGAAGTTAATTCATGTGCAATTTATCTAGCATCATAAGACAATAGAATATGAGGAAGCAACAGCGCTTCACAACTCACTGTTTGTTTGTTACCTGACCTCTTGAATAGGCAGGCCTGTTGCCAATCAGGCCGTCAATCAGGCCCATGGCCCTGCCCCCTCATTAAGGTAGGCTTGTCTGTGGCAAGGGAGCAGGCAGACTTGTCCAACCTGCTACATATGCGCAACCTCCCACATTAGGGAAACGAAAAAGATGCACAATGACTGCAGTCATGCACCCAAACTCAGGCCCAGCCGTATTTATTTTAGGAGCGAAATGCAAATAAAAGGGTTGAAATACATTCTCACACACGTGCATCCCTTTTGTTTTTTTCTTTTTCTTTTAGTAGCATAGATATGAGCCATGTGTTTACTGTTTACACCCGCCTCCTCCCTGCTAGCTCTCACTCTATGCTAACCGATTAGAAGCTTTAGATTGTCAATTGGTACCACACCAACACTACCAACACTTAAATACAAGATCTAGGGCAGTCTCATCGTTCTACAACGACACTAATCTCTAAACATACTCCGCTTCAGGGTCTACAGTATCAGGACGAATACATAGGCCATTTAGCAGAGGTATTGGTAATGGTATTTGATCACAGTATGCTGACGTTACTTGGTTTAGGGATCGGTTGGGCTATGCCGCGCAAATATGCCTATGAGATGGATACAAGTTACACACTACCTTTCCAAGCTAAACAAACAAAGAGAAACTCGAATTTCGTGTTTGGTTCTGGCAACACTGTACCATCTGGCAACACTGTACTAGGGTGCTACAAGGTATTGTCAGAGTGCTTAAAAGAGGAATACAATCTATAGACCCTTTCTGTGTTTGTAAACATTCCGTGTTCTAACATTCTATAAACTGCAACTGGAGGCAGAAAGCCTCCAGAAGCTATCAGAACCAATACAAAAGTGACCGTTTTCAGCACTGTCTTTTAATGCTTTCTCAACAGCTAATCCTACATTTTATAATTTTGGCGTAATCTATCAGATGTATTACTAAATAATATCCAACTACAGTAGCGATCCTGTATGCCTTACAGTGTTTACAAATTGTGTGAGTTAAGGTGCACTTCAAGAGAAATGCGCTTAATCCTATGGGAAAACGACTAACGTTAGTAACGTCACTTAACAAGGTAGGCGATCTACCGTCAGCTAACAAGCTAGCGGGTTATTCGGTGGTAAAGTTTGGCTTTAGTTTTAGGCGTAGTGTTAAAGTGATACAAAATCCCTGTGTTCAGTTAAATATGTGGAGACTGTCGATAAGTTTGTTTTCTTTGACAAGTGTTTTAAATCGAGAGGTCGCTCCGGTGGCAGTAGGCATCACTATCCAGCAGCCTAAAGAGGCAGATAGCCACCTGTGCTACTTTCAGTCTCTGAACTTTGGGTAGCCTACTCGTTCACAAGAATAAAAAAGTCCGCTGCAACCAGGATTTAATGCTCCCACAATTTTTTTTATTTTACCGTGTAACATTTCAGGTATGCACCCTTCTTCAGACGTGATAAGACATACAAAGTACACCCCATATATACACAATTCCAGGTGGTCACATGACCCCTATTGCAGGTGTTAGCAATTGATCTTAATAGGCACACAAGACACACCATAGACATATTCCATACATAAAATTGAGAGTGCTATACACTATACAGTATGACCTTTGACACCAAGAACATGTACCATTAAAATATTACATATTGCCTCCCCATTATATACACTGTGGCAAAAGCCAGCAAAGTTCAATCCTATAAAACCTAAAAAGTCCAAGCATCAAATATACAATACAGATTGAAGAGACACATCCATCTGCATATCTCAGGTCCACAGCAAGAAACACATAAGAGAGATACCACATATTGAGTCCATAGCAATAGATGAATAAGAGCATAAGAGAGACACCACATCAGAAGTCCATAAGATAATAAGAGAGACACCACATCTTGAGTCCATAGCACTAGATGACCAAGAACATAAGAGAGACACCACATCCAGAGTCCATAAGCGACTAAGAGAGACGCCACATCGAGTCAGAAATTCACAGGAAAGGCCTCAGGTCGAAGTCTTCATTCATTCCTCTGGGAGACAAGGTCCCCAAAGTGTATATCCAGTATGCTTCTCTCCTTAATAGTAGGGAATTGACATCCCCTCCACGACTAGGGCATTTAACTTGTTCAATTCCTATGTACCTGAGAGTGGACACATTATGTGATGCAGCTTTGAAGTGAATCGCCACTGGACTCTTCTCGTTGTGGTTGCGAATGTTGGACCGATGTTCGGCAATCCTCGTTTTCAAGCTTCTGGTTGTCTTCCCAATGTAGGCCAGCCCGCAGGGACATCTGAGCATGTAAATGACATTGTTAGTGTTGCATGTTATTACACCTTTAATGCGCAGCTGTTTCCCTGTGAGTGGATGATGGAACGTCTTTGTTTTAATAGTAAAGTTACACTGGGCACATTGGCCACACTTGTAATTACCCTGGGGGATCTGCCGCAAAAAATGTTCTGTTTGGGGAGGGTGATGGGCTCTCACCAGTAGGTTTCTTAGATTAGGTGGTCTTTTGAATACAACCCTTGGGGGTGATGTGAAGCAGGTCAGTATGTATGGAATATGTCTATGGTGTGTCTTGTGTGCCTATTAAGATCAATTGCTAACACCTGCAATAGGGGTCATGTGACCACCTGGAATTGTGTATATATGGGGTGTACTTTGTATGGCTTGTCACGTCTGAAGAAGGGTGCATACCCGAAACGTTACACGGTAAAATAAAAAAAATTGTGGGAGCATTAAATCCTGGTTGCAGCGGACTTTTTTTATTCTTGTAAACTTATTTGATTGTCCTGCTCCCAGGGCAAGATCGGATGTGCGGGCTTAACTACTTTTTTTTTAACCTACTCGTTCAATCATGCTGGTGGACATATATTTTGTTGTTTGTGAATCATATCGTGTTAAGAAATAGATTCTTGAGTTATATTATGATGACAAGCTATATTTTCAAAGATGGGAAAAGTTGTCAATTTTACAGCCATGTCTATCAGAACAGACGATTTTCTGCCTCCAAAACTCAACTCATGGAATTGTGACGTAGCTTCAAAAAGGGTCTATAGCACTGCTATCTCTGGTAATGTCTTCGTGCCTGAGCAGTTGCAGGGACTATCTCCATCGGCAGTGGCACACAAGTGATGTCTACAGTTGGAACTGATAGTGGTAATAGAAGTTTCCTATTCCCAACCATGCCCGCGATCTCCATGTTTTTGGAGAAGCTTGAGGGGTGGAAATGTACGGAGCACAACACCGATGTTGAGGTCACTTCAAAATCATGCCGATGCTTTGTACGTTGCGTTACGACTGGTTGCACAAACTGCATCCACAGTGCTCTCGTTTTTGCCTTCTACTTGCCTTTCGGAAACTTACGCAGATAGATGCCTTCAGTGAAGCTGCTATTTTTGCAACTAGCACCATGTGGCCCTCCAGAAACACAATATTTTCTTTCTTTAAGTATATGTTAAACATGTAGCTGCTGCTTCCTTATCAATGTAAGCTCAGATTGTAAGACAATAGCTCCTCATGGTTTGATATTCAGGGTTTGGGCAGAGAATCAAACAAACAAACAAACCACAAGTAAATAAAAAACACAAGTAGATAAACAACATAAACAAACAAACAAATTTAGGGGGGTTCGTTTTTTTTTTTTCAGGCATGGCTATTTGCCAAGTTGTGTTATCAGTAACTGGATGTTGGTGTGAACATTTCTTTCCCCCTGTCACTGGCATACCTACACTGAGCCAAATGCCATTTTGATGCCATGCCAAAAGAAACTCTTTCCCTGGCCAATATCCTCAATGGATGCTAATGGACAGACAAAAACCCCTTGTTCAGTCACACACACACACACACACACACACACACCCTCACACACCCAGACACCTGCTTCCTGGAGCTGATAACAGTGTGTGCTGTTGTTCTTCAACGTGGAGCTTACACTGTTTAAAAACTCTCCTCCATTTTTCCCCATAATAATCACCCATTTTGTAATTATGTCGTATGGCCTGTCATAATTGCAGCAGTTTATTTTAGCGCTTTGCGCGCCGTGTCTCTCAACGGTGCCGCGTGCCGGAGCTCAGCCACAGCCGTCTCTAATCCCAGGCGTTGGCCTCATTTATCAGGGAGACTGAAGGTGTTTAGCGGCGAGAGAAAAGTATCCAAATGAGTCCGCCGAGAGGGAGGGGGGAGGAGAGAGGGAGGAGAGGGGAGGGAGATAGACGAGGGAGGAGAGGGAGAGAGAGAGAGGGAGGTGGCGGAGAACGACTTCAATTAGATGCCAAACTCCCAGCTGTGCCTTATCATTTCATTTAGAGACTTCTCTTTAGGATTAATGACCTTGTCACTTTTCACTTTACCTACGCATTTATTTATTTATTTATGTGTGCATTTATTTATTTATTTTTGTGTGCATTTGTTTGTTTGTTTGGCTTGTTTTGGAGCAGACAAGCAGGCAAAGGAAAGACAGGCCTCAGAGCTCGCACACACACACACACACACACACACACACACACACACACACACATACACGAGCATACACACACACGCACATACACACACAGAGAGCGAGAAAGAGAGAGAGCACACAGCACACACAGAGAAATCGTAGAGTTATTGTGATACCTTAGATACATAAACACACTCACTCTCACACACACACATACACACAGAAATGGAAGGGTTAATGTGAAACCTGTATAAACACACAATGACCAGTTTATGGTATTATGGTGTGGCTGTGAACTGCAGCCGTGGCATACAGAGGCATAGACAGGGCACAGAACACACACACATACATACACACACACACACACACACACACACACACACACAGAGAGAGAGACAGGGTATTTATCCAACTCGCATTTATATGCTGCCTGTGTGTGTGTGTGTGTGTGTGTGTGTGTGTGTGTGCCAGCGCTGGCTGGCCAGGGCTCTGAGTGGCACCACAGGTTCTCCAGATGCCAGGCTCCTGGAGAGGCATATGGGTGTGTGTGTGCGTGTGTGTATAAGTGTGGGTGGGTGGCAGTGGCAGCCCTTCAGCCGGGCACCTAAGGGACGGCGGCGAGCAGAGCAGGCGTCCGCTGTGCCAGCCTATCCTCCATGCCCTGTGTGTGTGTGTGTGTGTGTGTGTGTGTGTGTGTGTGTGTGTGTGTGCCCGAACCGTGCCTTTCTGGAGTGGAAAAACAACAGATGGCAAGGTGGGTCTGTCAGACTGCACGTCACACAGATCTGCAGGCGGCTGTCTGGGAGTCAACTAAATGTGAGTGTGTGTGTGTGTATGTGTGTGTGTCTGTCTGTCTGCGTGTCTGTCTGATTGTCTCTCTGTCTGTCTCAGTCTGTCTGTCTTCCTGTCTGTCTCTCTTCCTGCCTGTCTGTCTGGTTGTCTATCACTCTGTCTGTCTGTCTGCCTGCATGCCTGTCTCTCCGGTTGTCTGTCTGTCTGTCTGGTTCTCTCACTGAGAGGGTGGAGGTATTTTTGGCTCCTGAGGTCCCTGTGAAGGACTATTCTGGTCACAGAAATGATTTTGTATTTTCCACAGGACATGTTTTTATTTTTAACAACAGGTTAGAAGTACAATAAGGTCTCATTTGTAAGTGGAATATCATCACCCCAACTATTTCTCACTCTTTATTTTTATGCTATATATATTTTGTAGAACATAACATCTGCTGAATACCAGCAGAGTAAAATCATCTGAATTTCCTGAAATGATTTCATCACATTGGAAGTTGGTTTGTAATAGTTAGTTAGTACATCAGCTCGCTGTACTCTGAGCAATTGTATGTCGACTGAGTATTTCTCGAAATCCGATACCAGAACACAGTGTCAGCATTCTACCATAGAAACCTAATTCTTACACTCCAACCTGGCCCTGAGAACATCAGATGCAAACACAGGGAGCTGTTCAATCCACCAAGTATTTCCTGCTACAGTACACATCCATTGTCTCAGAAATGAAGATCAAGAGAGAAATAGAGAGAGAAAGAGAGAGAGAAATAGAGAGGAAGGGGAAAAGGTCCAAATGAGCTCTTTTGGTCCGTGTCTAAGGAGAGAATAGAGTCCAGAGAGAATATTTCCATCTGCTCTGATGGAGAGAGAGAGAGAGAGAGAGAGAGAGAGAAATATTAGCCCTGCTCTGAGAGAGAGAGAGAGAGAGAGAGAGAGATATTAGCCCTGCTTTGAGAGAGAGATAGAGAGAGAGAAGGAGAGAAAGGGAGAATATTTCCCCCAGCTCTTCTCTGACAGCAGCTGTCAATGAGTCAATAACAAACGACTGGCCTCGGCACTCAGATACATATGCATGACTGCAGTCTGACCAGCCAGAGAGAGAGGGGGAGGAGGAGGAGGGAGAGGGGGAAGGAAAGCTAGAGGACGAAAAGGAGGAGTGGCATTCCGCCTCTAGTGTGATACGAGAGACGTGCCCCTGAAGATGTGAGAGGAGAGCTAGAACAGGGCCACATCAGAGGCAGATGAGGGCCAGATGAAGGCCAGATCAGAGGCAGATTAGCGCCAAATGAGGGCCAGATCAGAGCCAGATGAGGGCCAGATTAGAGGCAGACCAAAAGAAGATCCATATTCATGTATTGCCAAGACCATGCAGATCTGACTGTACAGTAGGCCTATATTACAAACTTGACCAGACACATATCATCTACACGTTCACATCATGACATTAAAGGAATTATCCGGAGTGGATCAACACGTATTCCTGCTGTTTTATAGTGCCAAGTGCTATTGATAGCCACCACAATGACAATGAATCATGAATTTCATGCAACGCAGACTGAGATAGCAAAACGGCAGCTAACGGTAACAGAATGCGGCATGTCAAAACGAAACCAAATTGATTAGGTTTCGTTTTGACGTCACATGCCCCATCCTGTAGTATTAGCTGCCGTTTCTCAAACTCGTTCTACGTTGCACTGAAATATGATCATATGCACGAAATTCGATCAATGCTATCAATGTTATGGGACAGAGCTGGACAGAGTCATCGTAAGCTCCCCTCCTTCAGCCTGCTCGTTTCTCATTAGGTCCTTTTCTGGGCTCCTTGGCCAAACTGACTTCATCGCAAAATTTCGTATGGACGGGCACAGGCTACTTTCAACTTGTTCAAGAAGAATAAATTATGTGCTAAAATTATGTGTTAAGACTGAACTGGTAGTTTTGAGGATCTTGTTTCTGATCTGTACCAAAGTGACTTAAAAAAAAAAAAAAACTGTAATCCCACCTCATCATATAGTCCCAATCCCACTGCATCAGCTTTACTGGGATTATCTGTAGTTATGAGCAGTGCTTCTACAGTCTTTTCTTCCCTGATCCCCACTTGAGGGGAGTTTTAGCTGACCTCTTGTCTCATGCATTTACTTCCAACTCTGCTTAAGCATCGCTCCACGATCAAGCTTGGCTGGCCCGTGTCCTTCCTAGTCAATTTATGTCAGACATGAATTCATTTAGTTTGGTGGGAGCTAAATTGAGTTAGCGTTAGCGATCCCGCCGCCACCGCCGTCCTCTGCCAGCCCCTTGTAGAGAGTGCACTAAAAGCATTCACACACACACACACACACACACACACACACACACACACACACACACACACACACACACACACACACACACACACACACACACACACACACACACACACACACACACACACACACACACACACACACACACCATACACACATTCACTCAACCACAGGGTGTGGCTGCTGCCACACTGCCATCTCTATTCCAGGAAGCTTGCTTGCTTGCTG